>BQKN01001082.1:949729-989617 GCA_022839385.1 Asparagus kiusianus | reverse complement strand
TATATATATATATATATATATATCCAATAGAAAAAATTAAGATTCTTACAATATATATGTGTGCGTGTGTGCATTCTCTGTGAGATCTGATATAATAATAATGGCATTGAACCTTATTTATGTCATGTACGGTATAAGTGTAGGCTATGCAAGGAGAGAATAGAAAAATATTTGATAAATTAGAAGAAGTTTCTCTATCAATCAAATTCCAAGCCTCACTACGTGAAAGGTTGCATTGCTATGAGAGGGTTGGAATGGCCAAACTCATTCTCTAAACTATGCGCTAGTCAAAAATATTATTCCACCATTCAAAAGCAATAGTTTCTCAGCCCAAAAAAAGAAAAAAGAAAAAGAAAAACAGGAAAAAAAGACTCGCCATATTTTGTTTAACATCATAGAAGCATGTAATTAAGCTGTTTCCTGTAAACATAAAATCCAGTAGTAGCAAACTTTGCTTTGTACTTGTACAAGCAAATGGATATCCTAACTTGTAATACTGAACAGTACACCACTGATTAGAGTAATTACATAAAGAGCCTACTTTGAGAGAAGATAAAAGTTTTACCAAAGGAAATTGCACTCACCACCGATTAGCAAAAAATACTTCCAAAACATCAAACCCACAAACGAGCATATATAAAACTCAATTTCATTACCAGATATTTATGAAACAAAGCGACAGCATTGTCTTGCAACATTCTAGCCTGACGGCTAACCTTACATTCAGAAAACAAACCTACTCTTCTCGGAGGTACTACTTATGCGATAAGACTTGATATCTCATTTATTCGGTTAGTCCTCCACCCGCCTTGATCAAAACTCACTCCTTGGTCCCATTGGCAGTGACCTCTCCATCGATAGCCAAAGGAACGGATTTCGCCTGACAAAAAAATTTTGTGTCAAATTGAATGAAACCATGAAATCAGAAGAATATCTCAATGGAAGAGAAGCTCACCAGGTTACGGTATTTGAGCGCATAAAACATCTCAAGGTAGCGTTTAGTCTCACGACGCTCCAAGTTGGAGACAAACTTCCAGAAGCCGTAGACACCAGTTAAAGTCATTAGACGCTCGGAATACTTCTTCCAGGTGTACCTAAACAGGAAAATAATCTGTTAAAGTCTTCCAATCCAATATATAAGGGTTATATCAATAATGTAATTTACAATGTTTATTTACAAAGCTCAAATATCCCTGTGCATGGTTTCTATAGTTAAAAAATTTTTAAAGACACGTTGTCCCGTTACTGAAAAAAAAAAATCTATATTTGACCATTATATTGTTCGTAATTGATAAAAAATTCTACATTATTTACATACAGTGGTCAAATGTTGCACCATGCCTTTTCACTTTTCACACTTAGATGGGTTTATGGAGTTACAGATATACCTGCATAATCTATATCCTTGTATCAAGACCTTTAGGTGATAATGCTTGTTATGTTTTGTACCTAAAAGTAATCTATAATCATAGAGGAATGTTCTACTATAAGAGATACCGATAAGCTTACTTCTCTTCAATTCGCTTTAGTCCACCACGAGAGATCTTGTCCCAGTGAGTAGGATCCTGATTGCACTTTTCAAAGAAATTTACCATCAATTCAGAAGCTTTGTCACCCTGATAAGGATCGATATGGTAGCCAGAAACTCCATTAACTATAATCTCCCCAGGCCCTCCATAGATGGTCGCAAACATTGGCAGGCCACAGGTCATAGCTTCAACAACAGTGAGCCCAAATGCTTCATAGAGGGCAGGCTGACAAGAGAAAACAAAAAATTGTAAAAAATTGTACGCGTAAATCTCCAATAACCATCATTTCAAATAGCAAAGCGTGCAATTTTTTATTTTTTTATTTTTTTTAGTAACAAAAGTGCCTGAGTAATGTGTTAGCTGTTTGCAATAATATGCTTATTTAAAAGGTTAATTGCAATAGATCCCTACTATAGCCCAATTATGGATAGAGCTCCTGTAGTTCTATTGTTGCGGATAGCCCCTCTACTATGGCCCAATTTCGAATAGACCCCTTGAGTGAATTTATTTTGACTCTTTCACCCTAAAGGGGACTATTTGTCAAGAAATATTTCTCTCTCTATCTGGGAGTAAATGATTCAGCAAAGTTTATGTAGGGGATGGTCTATTTGTAAAAATGGAACTATAGGGGATCTATCTGCAACTGGGTGACGCCAGGTCTATCCTTAACCCTAGTATAGATAGCAATCGGTTAACATCAGTAGATTATCTACTATTGAGAAAGAAAATAATATAATTTGTTATAAGAACATCCATGAATTTTAAATGTCTCATAGAAAATGTCGATAATATCTTCTGTCATTAATTGACTCATATCTCTGGAACATAAAACATACCTGAACAAAGGCCCCCTTAGTATCAGCAATACAACGATAAAGCTCACCATTGCGAACCCGGTTCATCTGTGCAGAGATCCAACGAATGTGACCCTCTAACTTATACTCCTCAATGAACCTATACATCTTCTTTTTCTCCTCTTGCTCCTCAAGATCCTTAGATGCCTTCTTATGATCTCCAGCCACTATGACAAGGTTAACAAGCTCCTGCAAATGGGGATTCTTTCCGTACCACTCTACCAAACCCGTTATGTTTTTCACCCGATCCAACCTTGCCATAGAGAATATGATAGGCTTGCTCTTATCCTTCAAGTATCCCCTAAAAGAAGTTCAAAGAATTTGGTTAATTAATCCCATAAATTATTAGGGAACTAACATGAGGGGAATGTGCGAAGAGGAGAGCTCACTTGTGCTCAGTATTATCGACAGGGTTGTAGAGTAATTCTTCAATCTCTGAGTGGAGGGCAGTCAGCCTCTTGTTCTTCTCAGAGTAATGGAAGTAGATGGACATGTCAGCACCGGGGGAGACAATGTTGAACTTGGGATCAAAAACGTCAATCCCGTGGACTACACGGTAGAGTCCAGGAAGACTGAAAGCAGTATGTGACTCGTATTGTCCAACTGTATCCTTGCTGAATTCCCAAAGTATACAAGAAGTTATACTTTAAAGAGTATATAGTTACTATAGGTTAGTTGCTGATAGGCCCCTTGTACTATCGCCTAATTGCAAATAGACCCTTTGTAGTTCTATTCTTGCAGATATCCCACCGTGAAACTTTTGTGACTCTTTACCGTCGGAGAAGAGAAATGTAATTCTATTGCTGCAGATATACCCCCAGAGTGGAACTTTTGTGACTCTTTACCCTCAGAGAAGAGAAAATTGCCTTTTGACAAATAGACCTCCTAATGGGTAAGAGAGTCAACAAGTTTCCCTCAGGGGGTCAATCTGCAACAATAGAACTAGAGGGGTTCTATCCGCAATTGGGTAGTAGTACAAGGGTCTATCTGCAATTAACCCTTTAATGGCCTTTATAGAAACAAAATTAGGAGTCTGAAGATTACCTGCCAGCTATCTCCTGAAAGGTACTGGTGATGATGAAATCAGCATGATTCATGGCAATCAGGTCTGCCGTAAATTGGCAAGAGAAATGATATTGGTCATCGAACTTCTTCCAGTAGATGTCAGAGTTCGGATACTTGGTTTTCTCCAAAGCATGAGCTATGGTGCACTGTGTAATATTATAAAAGTCAAAAGGACTGAGGAAAGGTACTTGAAGAAATAATAAAATTTGCTGGTTCTATAATGTTTTTGCATTCAAACCTGAGTAACTCCTAGTTTATGTGCCAATAGAGATGCCACAAGATTTCCATCACTGTAGTTTCCAATGATAAGATCTGGCCTTCCCTGCAGTTCTCCAGCCAACTCATTTGCAACATCCTGTAACAAAAATCAAAACTCCTATAAACTTACATAATTTTCAAAATAAAGAAAATTGAACAATGAACTAATAGATGAGGGACTTTACATCAGCATAGGTCTCCAGATATGGCCACACTTCAAATCGTGATATCCACTTACGGAGTATCCCCTTCTCATTTCTGAAAGGAACACGAAGAATGCTAGTATGCTCAGTTCCAATAACCTTCTCTAGCCTCTGGCCACAAGTGGTCCCGACCGTGTCTGGTAGCAATCGAGTCACCTACGAAGGTTAAATGTTACTATGAGGAATATTACTTAGAAAAAATATGTTGAATTTGAAAGAACACTTCGAGACTTACAATTAAGATGCGGGGAGTGATATCGAGACCTTGTTGCTTGATTCTAAGGAGCATCTCATTCTCCAATGCACGAACTTGATCCAAGATGTAAACGACCTAGAAAGAAAATCTTAGTAAGTCAAGGCAACAAACATGGTCAACTTAAGAAGCCAACTTAGGAGCTCAAAGTCAGACCAACCCTTAATGTTTACCTGATATTTCTAAGAAGCCCTTAAACTAATATTTTAATTCATAAAGCCCTTTTATATTATTTTCAGTCTATTGAGTCCCATGGAGGTTCTCCACCCTAAACATAGCCAAAAGCACTATTTAAGGCCAAAGTAGGAATATTTCTGGCAAAAAGCTACAGTGAGGGACTCAATAGAATTGAAATACTAACTGTAAGGGCTTAATGAATTAAAATATGCCAGGTAAATGTCAGGAGCTGATTTTGACTTTGAGCTCGCCAAACTAGTGTAGTTTCTAAAAAATCTTACTTGACCACCGGTATCGGGATAGCCCAACACATTGGCTTGAGCAAAGTAACCGTGTGGAGATAGGATAACGACATTGAACGTCATAGGAATTCGGCCAAGAAAGTTCTCAAGGGTGCATGGATCCGGTGCCTCGAGTAGGTCAAGGAGTAGATGAATCGTCTCATACACACGCTCAGCTGTATCACCCCAACCCTTCTCTAGTCCAAGCTCTTGGAACCTATATTTTATAATTCTATAAGATTCTTTTACTTGTTATATTATCAAATTTGAAGTAATTATGAGATAAGTAGATGTTTGATTCACCCGTAGTGGAACTGAGAATATGGAGTGTCTACTGGAAGATTCATGATATGTTTCTCAGCCTTCCTTAGTGCGGACCGGAGAGCAGGGAGGCTCTGGATTCTATCATTCAGCATCATAGTCTGCATTCCTCCATGGATATTAGTTAACATAGCAAGTTTAAGCAGAAACACATATAGATGCCCCCAAAAAACAATTGTCGGATTTTTTTTACTTTTATTTTTATTGGAAAAAACAATTGCTAGAAAATTATACTCCAAGAAACTAAATTAATATGCCTTTAATTTTGTAAAAACTTTACCGTTCCCCTGTAGCTATGAACCCTGAGAAAATTAAGCAGTGGCCACATGCTTTCTTTGTCATTAAACAACTTTGAGGAGAGGTGTCGATTAAGGAATTGCACTCCATTTCCAATTGACTTGGAAAGTGACGGACGAGGGAAAGAAGCATTGAAAGGCTCAAAATCCAACTCGAGAACAAAGTTCCCCTGAGCGCTGAAACAATGAAAAAGAATAGAGATTTATTCTTGGTTTTAATAAATTTTCAAAACAAAACTAGATAATACAATCTAATCAAAACACCCACCTCTCTGCAAGTTCTTCCTTGAACTGTAAATATTCAGCAACGGTCAACTCCTGCACAGCGAGTTCACTCACATTCACACGAACATACTCCCATACCCCAGGCCGAGGACGAATCGCAAGAGCAACCCATGGAGGTAACACTATTGCCTCCTGTATTATGGTTAGAAATATTAAGTTATTAGGTGTTTGAGGAGAACAAGAATTTTTAGACATATGAGTTTAGTCCCACATTGCCCAACATATTGTATCTCTATATAGAGGGGGAGTAGTTATTGCCTTCAATAAGAATCTACATTATTTGACTGTTTAACAATTATATTAATTACACTGATAGTAACAGGGTCAGATATAAATGAGGGGTGAATAGATTATCACGAAATAAGGCTTGCACAACATCATAAAAACACATTTTCATAACAAAAATTACAAAGCCATCATATATTCGATATATTTTCTTAAAAGTTATGTGATTAAGTGAATATATTCTCAAAAAAAAGATAATAATACATGTAAAAAATACATGAAATTTTGATCTTGTAATTTTATACCAGCACATAGATAGCAGTGTTAAGTATATGATAGCAATCGGCAATGGTTTTGTTAAGAATAAACAGTTGAGTGAATGATTTGTAAAAATGTTACATGGCTAAAATATGAATTTTCTCTAAGCATTTGGAAGCTCTGTGTGCAATTGACAAACAATAGCATGTTATGAATTTGCAGTGCACTGTGTGCATAAAATAATTCAATTAAGAAAAAATTGACAAATTATTACTAAGTTGGAGAAAACTATCAAATTAGGATAGTCATTTAGTGACTAACAGTCACATGTGATATATATTCATATTGCACCTGTGCAGCTTTAAGAACATCCTCAAAGACCCCATCCTTGAGATTCTCACGGTCAACTTCAGGGATTACATCTTTATACTCAGCTAACAGCTGATGGCGTTGCAGCATTCCCTTCCCCTGTTTGATAAACCTGCAAATTGAGAGAGAGTTAATTTCAAAGATCAAAGATAATCGTGAAAAGGAGAAGAAACACAATTATATCAACATTTATGAAGAAGCACCATCGAGATTAATATCTTTCAAATAGAAAAGAATTGAGACCTTGAGAAGAGGGCAAGCAATTCATTGGTATGTGCCAACAAAGTATCACTCAATCGATCACGAACACTGTGGCCTAGGTTCAGCGATCCCATGGCTGCTTCGTTCCCTTCGGTTTCAAAGCTTAAGCAGGTCTAAAGACTGCAATACAAATGAATGAGAATAAGGATACCCAAATCATCATTTGAAGGAAATAAGAAGCAAAGTTATGAAGGGGAAAATACTTCCCAGAGATAAGTAATCTAGTTAAAATATTGTCCAACCAGAATATGTCAAGAAATTAGATAATATGCTCTTCATTTATCTACATGTTGATCAACATCAAAGGAACGGATCGTTTAATTAACTAACATGTCAGACACTTGGTAGGCATCTGTAACTAAGTTATATTCTTGGAAGTATTAAAGCGTCTCTTAATTAAGAATGTCAACAAGATGATGAAGAAACATCACGGGTATTAATGACCAAAAACTTTGAATTAAAAGAGAGATGAGCACATAAACTAGGAAAAATCATAAAGCAATTACACTGAGGGATATAAATTCTAAATTGGGCTCCTTTCAATCTTATTGTTTGCAAAAGCATACATCAACTAAAGCTAGAAGTTGGACATGCCATAGTTATGGCTTTTTAATCACCAACATCAAGAAAACCATTTCCAAGATATTCAGCCCGGGACAAAGAATAAATTGAGATGTCCATGACGGAAATTTGCATAAAACATCAGATGTTTCAGAAACCTATATGAGTTCACCTTGTGAAGAAAAGTCTCTAATCAAGTACATGCTGAAGTTGAACTAATTGAAAAATAAATAATATTTAATTAGAGAAATTTCCTTAAAAAATTCATATCTATGTCTTCTATCACAAGTGCATCCATAAAATTGTCTAAGTGATGGATATAAAATAAAGCCACTAAAATGAACAATCTGAAGATGAAAGAGTACAAGAAAAACACCAAGTAAACCATAAATTTCAAAGAAAATGAGAGCATATAAGGATATACTTGTAAATGGGATCAAGGAGATGGAAAAATTAGGCAAGAGAGAACTCCCTTCTACTTCTGCCTGCAATGAAATTGGCCAAGACACCCAGAAATTTAATATGTTGATGTCTGCATCAGGACAAGAGAATTAAAATTTGCAAAGCCACCGACCTACGGAAAACAATTTGCCAGTGAAAAGAAACAGAGTTGCCAACTCATGTTCCCTCCAGGAGATGTAACGTGGTCTCAATCCCGTGAAAGAGGGAGAGAGAATGAGAAAAAATTTCCTTGGAAAGGCTGGAATTTTTGGATGCTTCAAAGCTTACTCAGAAAAGTTCAAATACTGCCGTTGCAATAAAATTTCCTTGAAAAAGCTGGAATTTTTGGATGCTTCAAAGCTTATTCATAAAATATCAAATACTGCCATCGCGAAAGAAACAAAATTTCATTCATGGGTTTAATGGAGAGTAAAAACTTAAAACATGAGACTTGACTATTTTACGCAAAAAGAATATAACTAAAAAGGTGATATAAGATTAGTGAATAAGGCCACCTTGGTGAAAATATAATTGAACTCGTAATAAAACTTCAATCATTGCACAAATAAAAGATTGGACAAGTAACCAAACAGTAGTTAGTAAGCTCACCTGGAAAATAAAATAAAAAATTCATAGAACTTGCATAAAATTGCATGCAGGGAGAATGCAATTTTATGCAAAATCAGACAATCAAGCTAATGCTTAACCAAGAATTGTAGAGTCATCTGAGGAATAACATAACAAAACAATAGGTATGCGCAGAAAACAGCTAATGCAGATACAGTACTTTCAATCTCTTCTTCAGGATGAACTTGTTCTGAAAGTAGTTGTTTAATTTTTAATCCATAATGAATCAAGCAAATTAGAACTATGTTAACAAATCCACTTTACAAAGCAAAAAAGTATTTTCAGTAGGTTCTTTGAGCTGAACTTATTTTTAAAGTGCCTGTTTCCAGAAAAGGGTAATTTGACCATATTGGTTAATGTGAAGAAACCGCGAGAAGTTTGGTGAAGAACAGGTGTTGGAAGACCTCAGGGAACTGTTTTGGAGTTGCGCGGTCGACCGCAGCGCAAGGCCGGTCGACCGCGAACGTGCACAGGCTCAGGCATGAGCCTGGACTTGGTGCGGTCGACTGTCGCGGTCGACCGCGTGACCCTGTAGGAGATTTTTGGGCTCTGTCGTTTATCACGGTCGACCGCCAGACCCTGTAACGCATTTACAGGCTCTGTCGTTGGGCGTAGTCGACCGTGGCGGTCGACCGCGTATCGGATCAGGCCCAGTTTGAGTTTCCTGTTCTGATTTGGATTTTGGTGTTTGTATAAATACCAATATACGTTCTAGGATTTCTTAAGGCAAAAGTTTGGGATATTTGGAGCACAGAAAAGAGGTATTTTCTGAGCTATTTGATTAGGGTTTATTTGGAGAGATTAAGAGCTTTGTTGGTGAGATTAGTTTGTTCCTTCGAGTGATTTGTAATCTCAAGTTGTACTCTTCTTCTCTATTAGTGAAAACCCCATCCCCTTCCTGCCCCATGGATGTAGGCAATTGCTGAACCACGCTAAAATTGATGTTTTGTTTGTGCTTTGATTTTGGTTGGTTTTGGCCCTCTTTGATCGGCGTTTGGTTTGGTTCCTCGATACGGTTTTCAACAAGAATTAGGGTTTTCACCAACAATTGGTATCAGAGCTCGGACTACGCTTGGGCTATTTGGAGGAGTAGATCGATTTGGGAAGCTCGTCTAGGATTTCAATTGGTGAGAAAGGTGGGATCTTTTGGATAAAACTTCCTTTTTTCTCAGTTTTGGATCTATTCTTCATTTGTTTCCGTACTGATTGTTGGTGTGTTGAGGATTATGGCTAAGAAAGAAGGAGTTGAGGGTGGTTCTTCAGGTGTGAAGACTGTCCAAAGTTTGAGTATCCACTCGATGAAAATTAACGTGGAGAAGTTCAATGGCACTAATAATTTTGGACTTTAGCGATGCGAAATCTTGGAAGCGCTCAATGCGCAGAATTTAGAAGATACGTTAGAGTTGGATGAGAAATCGGACGATATTGATGAGAATATTTGGAAAAAGATGAATCGGACAGCGTGTGGTGTGATTAGGTCTTGTCTCACTCAAGATCTAAAATATGATGTGATGAATGAGACTTCGGCTAAGAAGGTTTGGAAAGTCTTAGAGAGCAAGTACTTGACGAAAAGCGTTGAAAACCGCTTGCATTTGAAGAGGAGGCTTTATCGCTTCCAATTGAAGAAGAGGACATCCATTAATGATCACATGAACCACTACACGAAGCTTTTTATAGATTTGACGAATGTAGATGTCAGTGTTAAAGATGAGGATAAGGCGTTGCTATTGTTGAGTTCTTTGCCCGATAAGGAATATGAGACGTTTGTCCTTACTCTTATTAATGGGAAGGCATCTCTTTCATATAGTGAGGTCATCGCCGTATTAGTGAATTACCAACTTAGGAAGAAGGACAAGGAGACTTCTATTGAGCCGGTAGCGGGGGCATTAGTTGCAAGAACAAAAGGTCCAAACCGAGGTAGAAGGTCACAGTCTAGAGGGACACATCTTGAAATTCGTAGGAATCAGTGTGCTTTTTGTAAAGAAGATGGATATTGAAAAGCTGAATGTCTAAAGTTAAATGATCAAGCATGAAAAAATAAAGGGAAACCTATTTAGACTTCAGAGGTAAATGTTGTCAAGACTAGTGGTAACTATTCAGATTCGGATTCTTCGGGCTACTTTTTATCTGCATTATCGTCAGTTTGTGTTGTCTACTCTACAGAATGGATGTTGGACTCGGATGCTACATACCACATTTACCCTAGAAGGGATTGGTTCTCTAGCTTTCAGGAGTTGGAAAGAGGGGATTTCGTGCTCATGGGTAATGATTATGAATGTCCTATTGGTGGTATTGACACCATTCGGATTAGGATGAGTGACGGAGTGATTCAGGAGTTGGTTGTAGTAAGGTTCGTTTCTCAGTTGAAGAAGAACATCATTTTACTTGGAGCTTTGGAGACAGCAGACTATAGGGTGACCTTAGCGGATGCACGTTTGAAGGTTACATTTGGATCCATGATTGTGATGAAGGGCGTCAGAAGGATTAACTTATACTATTTGCTTAGGAGCACGGTGATTGATAGAGCTCTGACGACGTCATTGGATTTGGTTAGATTGTGGCGTAGTTTGGTGCTAGGGTATTTGATTGGTGATGTCGTGCATAGGTTGTTGAGGAGTGTTTTGACTTGTAGATGGAAGTCCTTTGAGCATATTAGGATGAGCAAGACCGTGATCGAGTTTGGCACTTCTATCCATTGAGCGATCGATCTTTTAGGAGGTGTTCAGTCAGGTATTTGGGGACCTTCTAAGGAGGCATCATTGGGAGGTAATCATTTTGTAGTTTTCGCAGTTGGTGATTGTTCTAGGTAATATTGGGTCGCGACCAGTTCTCGTTGGTGTAAAGTCCTAGAAATCAATAATAATTAGAAGAAATGTATTGGCAGAAAGGTAGCTCGTTATTCTAGCTTTGGTATGGATCCTTTCTTGCGTTTGTGCCGAGCTTATGGCAACTTTGAAACACTTCATTGATGTGGAGATTTTGGGGCGACGAGATGAGATAACAGTTTCGATGGATCGTTCCTTTCTGGAGGAGGATCGGCGTTGGCTGTCGAGCATTGGTTCTGGTTCTGAAGTTTCGACATATTTGGGTCATCTTAGTCATAGGTCGCCGATTGTTGCATTAGGAGTTATTGAATCTGGTGGAGCTGCTTCAGATTTTGATTGGCGTCGGATATTTGGTTACCCAGTATTTGATCACATCGAGGATGTGAGATTTGATCCGATTACGCGTTTGGGATTCGGAGGCTCATTTGATTATCGTTTGGGAGCTTCTGATTTTATTATGAACAGGAATGTCACTTTTGACTCTCAGCAGATGGAGAGTGTTGATCAGGTCATTTGGATATCACAGCAGGTGAAGGGTGATGCTACTTCATGTTGGATGGAACTTATTCCACATACTCCAGATCATACTGCGTCATTTGGGAATCCAGCTGAGATGGCACAGGTTGGGGATCATTTGATTTTGGATGCAGATGATGGATCGGTTTTGGATTCGGTTGCAGCTGGTGGACATGATTTGGATACGGCCATTGGTTCATCTCTGATGGAGGTGTTTGATTTGTATCAGTTTGGGGCCGCTATCAGTTGCAGATCCGTTGGTGAGTTGTAGACTTTTCTATTTGTTTAAGGGCCTTTGGAGGCCATTTGGGTGAACAACGTGAAGGCTTGATTCCTTAGGTAAGAGGATACGTAGGCAGTCTTTATGATGCAGCCGATTTGGTGAGTAGATACCGACGTTTGGGTGAGTGTTCGCACTCTCGTTTAGAGCTCGACTTGTTGAGGATTGAGAAGCAGCAAGTGAGGCATTTGGCTTGGTTGGTGTCGGCTCAGTTTTGGTAGAAACTTCACCGAGGTGGAGAATTGAAGAAATTGCGAGAAGTTTAGTGAAGAACGGGTGTTGGAAGACCTCAGGGAACTGTTTTGGAGCTGTGCGGTCGATCGCGACGCAAGGTCGGTCGACCGCGAACGTGCACAGGCTCAGGCATTAGCTTGGACTTGGTGCGGTCGACCGTCGCGGTCGACCGCGTGACCCTATAGGAGATTTTTGGGCTCTGTCGTTTGTCGCGATCGACCGCCGCGGTCGACCGCTAGACCCTGTAACGTATTTACAGGCTCTGTCATTGGACGCGGTCGATCGTGGCGGTCGATCACGTATCGGGTCAGGCCCAGTTTGAGTTTCCTGTTCTGATTTGGATTTTGGTGTTTGTATAAATACTAATATACGTTCTAGGGTTTCTTACGTCAAGAGTTTGGGATATTTGAAGCACAGAAAAGAGGTATTTTCTGAGCTATTTGATTAGGGTTTATTTGGAGAGATTAAGAGCTTTGTTGGTGAGATTAGTTTGTTCCTTCGAGTGATTTGTAATCTCAAGTTGTACTCTTCTTCTCTATTAGTGAAAACCTCATCTCCTTCTTGCCCCGTGGACGTAGGTAATTGCTGAACCACGTTAAACTTGATGTTTTGTTTGTGCATTGATTTTGGTTGGTTTTGGCCCTCTTTGATCAGCGTTTGGTTTGGTTCCTCGACACGGTTTTCAAAAACAATTGGGGTTTTCACCAACATAATGGAGCAAAACTATAGTAACAATATTTACTTTACAAAGCAAATCAAGCAAAAGTATGATAATAACATCGACTTTTTAGTTTTGAAACCTTTACCAATCTATGCAGAAAAGTGGTTGTAAACTCCTGAAAACTACAATTGAAAAATTGTTGCCTGACATTAAAATAAATTAAATCTGTTTCTTGAAATGAAAGAAACTACTTTAACTCTAAAAAGAGCATCATTTCCACTACATGGCAAGGTTTTTTTTACCAGGGAAATGAACTTTTACCTTTAAGAAGCCTTTCTTTCGCAAAATAAAAAAAGTAGAGTAGTATTGATAATTTTTTTCGGTGTTTCCACTAAATGACAAGGCCTTAATAAGGGTAAAACAACCTTACTTTCCATAAAACAACCTTACTTTCCAAGCAATCTTTTCGCCCAAGTTTTTTTATAATAATCAAGTACTTACAAGAAAATTAGTAATTTCATGGACTACAAATCTTTAGTAGTAACTGCACGCATGCCATTTCCTATTGGAGAAAGTGGATTTCTGCAGAAATTAGATCTTATAATGATTAAAAAAGAAATTTCCTAAAAAAATAAGTTTGAAATACTGTAAAACTTCTGAAGTTTGGTAGAAACTTCTGCCTGTCTGCTAAGATAAATTTTTTATTTTTTATTTTTACGCAATTGATTTTTTTTATCAATTACTTACCAGAAAATTAAACTATACAGTGACTTGTTGCAGTTATCAGAGACCAAATTAAACCAGTTGAAACCTTTATTAGTAAAATTACATGCATGCATTTCCTATTTAGAAAACACGAATTATTTGACTAAATGCAGAAGTTAGATCTCATTTAAATAGATTGTTTTCCAAAAAAACTACTTTCCAAATGTTTAATGTTCTAAATTACAGCAGTAATCATTTGTAACTTGTAATAACTTCAAATCTATGAATAATAACAAAATTGCATGCAAATGCATACCACTTCCCCATTACAAAAACTTCTGCTTTTCTATTAAGAGTGCTTTCCAAGACAAAGGTGAGTCCTCAACGGAGAAATCCAAAAAAAAAGATGAAATTTTGAGAGGTGGGCTGAGTCGGGTTTTGAGAGGGAAGAGAAACCCATGAAGGAATCTGAGAAATTCGAAGAGGGGGCGATCGATCTTGGCCTTCACCAAAATAAAAAAAGAGATGAAACAGCTGTTTGCAACTTGATTGACTAAAGCAGACTAATTTCCAAACTCATTAAATTAAACTGTGCATGCATAGCTAAAAAATTAAGCTAGAAGAGATATAGTGAGCTTTACCAAACTAAAGAAACCCAAGTGGAGCTCAGAGTGAGGAAGCGGAGAGAGCGAGGTAAAGTGAGGATTGAAGAGGGCGATGAGATTGAGAGCCAAGGCTCCTCCTTAGATACCCACAAGAGAAATAAAGAATCTGAGAATTTTTTTTTTAATAAAATTTCTCTTTTGGGTTCTTGAGTAGTTTTTGTTGTTATTTGTTGAATGCTGCCAAGTTTTCAGAACTTTTTTCGAAACCGTCGTCAACTGGTCCGTGACATGGCTACCGGTTTTCGCTCTCTTTCCGCACGAAGCGTAACTGCCTGCCTGAGAGTTGAACAGGAGGGCGGTGTAGTTCGTAAAAAGAGGCTAAATAGCAGTGGAATACCTTATAGTTTCACTCGCTTTGCATTTATGTACCCTCAATTATTTTTCGTGGTATTTCATATATATCCTATAAGAGCATCTCCAACAGCTTCCTCATTTCTCACTTTTGAAGAATTTAGTTAGGTTTTTGATCCAACAGATTCCCCATCTCATTCCCTAAAATAGTGATGAAGGAGAAAAAATGGGGAAGCTTCCCCAAATCTGCAGCATTCTCCAATTTTTTGAAGGAAAAAATGGATTCTTCAAAATGGAAAAGCTGTTGGAGTTGGTGTAAAAATAATTTGGAGAATATGACTTTTGCTTCCCCATTTTTAAGAAAATTTTGGAGAAGCTGTTGGAGATGCCCTAAGTTACTTAAAATTGTCACATTGGTATTCTTTATCAAGCACGCAGAAGTGGAGGCACGTAGATAGGGGCTACCCGCCTCCTCCCCCCCCCCCCCCCAACTCCCACTCTATATGTGACTTAATTAGGTATGTTAAATCATGAGTTAATTACATAGGTTAAAATTCATAACTTTAATTACAAAAGTAATACCATTTAAATCAATGAGTAGCCCATTAACTTTGGTATCCTAAATCTAAACAAAGTGATCTTGTATAAAGATAATTGAATAATTTTAAAAGGCTCAATTCAGACTTCATAGATACCATATATCAAAGAGTTAGCATCAGTTTTTTTTAAATGAAAAAAAGATGAAAAAAAAATAAATGAATCACAACTTAATTAGTAACTTACATTGAAAAGGATGTCAGTTGAGTTAAATTTATTTTTTTGTATATAATTAAAGTTTCAATTATATTTAAAAAAAATCAGTAACATCTTTGTATGTGTGTGCGCACACGTGGGTGTGTGTGTTTGTGTGACACCACTCTTATAAATTCTCGGCTCCACCCCTGATTATGCAAATATAAAACAACTTGTGCCAATTTTAAAAATAATTTTAATAGTAAGAATAACTCTTAATTAAATTTTAATTCAAAATTTCTCTATTTTCTATAAACTAGATTATCATCTTTGAAACATGTTACTAAATTATATATTTGTGTTATGTTCAGTTGATGTTAGATATTAAACAGGGAATTTTAGTGTGGATTATGGAGGGTTTTAGGGTTCTCAATCTTCTTTTGATAGTTAATTATTGAGAAGAGGATTTAGTCCTACACACAAACAACATGTAAGATGATCGGAGTTGGGTTCTCTTGAGGTTACTCCGATGATCAAGTCAATATGGATCTTAAATGGAGGAGAAATGTGTGATTGCAGTGTGTTCTGTTACTAGGAATCACGTACCTCCACGCAGCAGGCAGTGCATCTATTTATAGCAGATTCAAAAGGGCGATTTTGTAACTTCTGTTGAGTCCAAGCAGTCAACTTATTCGGCTGATATACTATAGGTGTCTGCTATGGATGATATGAGTCATCTTAAAAATGTGATTAATGCGATGGTGGCAGGGGAAATAAGGTGCTGAAAAGGTCCGATGAGTCATTAAGACTTTTTGAGGTTAAAGTAATGATTGATGACTCCGACCATGCATTTAATCTGACGGTGATCGGCTATCGTATGCGCCTTTAGTCTCAGCCTGGCGAGAGGGTTGATAAGATACCTTTTGATTCGGCCATTCTGGGTTAGGAGCTTCTTGACTCGGTCTTACAAGATGAAGGGCGCGTGCAGTCGATCTTGACAGCGGGGCTCGAGTGAGGACGCCTTTTGGCTCTACCCTTCTTGGGGAAGGGTCGAGTGATGACGTCACTTGACTCGTCTTGCATAGGGCCGAGTTGATATGATGCATAGTTAATTCAGGAAACGTGTCAACTCCTAAAGTGGGATTAACATTTAGTTATTTTTGTGATACAGTATTAGCCCCTTGTACTCGAACTTGGGTGGTCGTTTCTGGGTGAAATTAAACTGTCACTTGTTAGGATTCTGAGGTGCATTTATGAGGGGTCATTGATGGAACGATGTTGACGTGACTTTTTGACATCAGGGGATCGTGCGCCAATGCTGCTTGAATTTCTGAGAGGGGATCGCGTGACGATTGGAGAGTGGCGCTTCGATTGTTGAGCGATCTCTTCGAATTCCGGAGTTAATTCCAGTCGTCCATTAGTAACCGAGTCGATCATTATGATTTAGCCACTTGTCTGCTTACTGGCCTATATATACACTTGCTCTTCTAAGGGATCAGTTCTACTTGCTTTTCAAACCCCAGAACTCTTTGCAACTTGAGCGATTTCTGATCATCCCATCACCTTTGCCAGCTATCTCCTTTGAGGCTTGAATCAGTCTGCTCAGAAAGTTTCATTCCAAAGTACATTCAACGTTGCTCGAGACCTACTATGATAGGTAAGACATTCCCAGGGCGCTCACATTGTCGGTGCTGGAGAAGACTCATGCCATGTACGACCACGGAGGCAACGTCGCTCCAGTGTATATCAAACATTTGGAGTACGATTTGTGTCTTCCGCTTTATCCTTTCCTCCACTGAACTTTTGAAGCTTTGGGGGTCTGAACTTCACAGATCAAACCGAACTCCATTACTAAACTAGTGGAGTTTGTCGTCATCTACCATCGGGTGGGAATCGAGCTGACTCTAAGGATTCTTGATCAGCGTTAAGGTCAAGAAAAACGAAGACCACTTCTACTTCCACAACCTGGTGGCTTCAAGTTAGTTTCAAACCCTCCCAAGTCGAACAAAGATTGGAAGGAGAAGTTTGTCTGGGTCTTCGGGGCGGATCCAATTCCGGCTTGCTCGACTTGACCCAGGACCAATATATTCATTTCTGATTCATTAGATTATGAAATAGAAGGAAAAAACCATTTAATAGTATAAGTAGATATATTCTCACATATCTAAATATTATAATTAATATTGGCATTTGATGCGTAGGGGACAAATAGCACTGAATATTCATGATGACAATAATGAATCTAATTTTGTTTACCTGTGAATTTGATTGTTGCTAATTGGCATCTCCTATCAATATTCATGATAAGAATAATGATAACCATATCATTTTCTCTTACACTAATACTAATTTTATGCTGCAAAGGGGAAAATGTAGGCTCTATTGACAAGTCATCAATTAAAAAAATTCAAAAAATAGAGCTCACTTTTTTGTCTCGTAGCATCACTACTATAATTTTAAGAGATTTGAGTGGAAATATATTACAGCCCTGTAAGTACCATGAATTTTGATACTAGTTAAAATAATTTTTTAGTATTTTAAAATATTTAATTATACTTTTTAAAAGAGTATTTGTATTTTTCTTGAATTTTTATAATTTTCTATGATTTAAAGTCTAAGTTTTATATTTATTTAAATGATATTAATATTTATAAATTAATTTTATGCGGTGAAAGTTTATAGAATTTATCTGTTGTGTTATTAATGCTATTACATGTCATTTTAAATAATACATTGTATTATTTTATTATTACGTATATTTTCGTATAATATGTTGTATTATTAATTACGTATTATTTGTATAATTTACTGTATTATTTCTACTATTATATATTATCTGTCGTATTAGTATAACTAGTACGTTTTACTGTGTATATAATTATTTCATAATTATTTGATTTTAAATATAAGTAAAAAATATTTTTATTATTAATTATTTTCGTTTAATTGTACAATATGGGTATATTTCGACTATTTCGTATCAACTGTTGTATTAGCACAACAGGTACGTTTTTATATTTTGATTTTAAATATCATTAGTTATTTCTTTTTAATTAATTTTGTTTTAACTTAATTAACCATAATTCACGTACTCTCTCTCTTCCCATTCATTCCCTCAAATCACTCATGATTTTATCCAGCCATAAATCATTCTTTCCATTTTCTCTCATTTTCAAAATTCAAAATTATTCCGTAATCAAATCAAATCCCCTTTTCTCTCTCCAATCTCTTTTCAAATCCCTGATTACACTCTCTTACTCTTTTCTCTCTCCAATAATATCCCTCAAATCCAGCTCATCCTCCTTCTCTCTCTAATCACCCTCTCTCTCCTCTTATTTCTTCTTCTCTCTCGTTCTCTCTCAATTCGATAGAACCAAAAAGAAAAAAAAAAGAAAACACCCAGCCTCACCACCGCTCCGACCTCCGGCCATCTCCCCGTCGAGAACCGCACCCAGACCGCCTCCACGTCGCCGACCATCGCCAGCAACCACTCGAGATCGCCGCCGCCTTGGACTTTGTCGCCCTGAGATCCACCTCAGCCCGTCGGCCGCCCTCGAGCTCGAGCTCCACCACCCGCGCCGACAGCCACCCCCAGGCCGCCCTGAGCCACCGCCGGTCCTCCTCCTCTGTCCCCTCACCGCCAACTCAAGCTTCGAACTACCGCCTCCAACCCTACCTCAAGCCGCCGTCAACCAGCAGCCCAGCCACCTCCAGCTCCGACGCCGACGACATGCTCTCCACCCGCGTCGTTCAGCCATTGAATTCCCCGACGCCGTCGAGCCCATCACCACCATGCTCAGATCTGACCTCGCCTTGGCCGCCGCTCACCTCGGTCGCTATTCACCGTCAGACGCCGCGCTTCACTCGCCGAGATCCACGCCGACCAGCGACGCCGACCCGAGTTCGACGCATCGTTCCACCCACGCTCAGATCAGACCCGTGCCGTCGACGTCGATTCGTTCGACACAACCCGAGGCAAGATCCCGCTTCTCCTTGATTCATTATTTTTATCTGATATTTATAGAATGGACTGATATGTTATTATCTGCGTGGGTTGTTGAGAATATTACGGTGGTTATATTCTGTGAAGTGATGCTATTTATGATGAGTAGATATGTTGAAAAGTAGTTTATGATTAATTACGAAATATTTTTAAAAGAAAGAATAATTTTTTAAAAGGGAGTATTTTGAATTATTATTATGAGAAATATTTTAAAAGGATTTACTTTGGAAGAAGTAATATTAAATAGAATATTTAAAGATTATTTTATAATTATTGTAATGAGAAAAGAATTTACTTGATGTAAAAGGGATTATTTAGAATAATAATTTAAAAGAGTTTATTTTATAGAAAAGATTATTTTAGAATAATTATTATGAATTAAAAGAATCTATCTCGGTAGCGGAATTATTTCTGGATAATTATAATAATTTTAAAAGAAATTATTTTGGAAAAGGAAATATTTCTGAATTATGTAGACTCTGTTTATGATTTATAATTCTTAATCTTGATTATCTGATATGCTACGATATTATTGCACATGATTAGTTGCATTGATTGTTCCTGGTTGTGTTTGAGAACCATTAGTAGTTCATGACTTAGTAGCCTCGTGCGTCATGAACAGACTTAGTGATATGTGTGGGTGTGTTGACTGAGTTTAGGTGGTGAACTCGAGTTCAATAAGGATTATGGTTGATTTAGAAAATACAAGAGAGTTGGGATGGGAAAGTCCATGTTCATGTGATCGGATAAGGCTGTTGATGTATCTTCGAGGCCTCCCCATGATCCAGTGTAGCTTGGGGTTGGTTTGTTGGGTCAAAGTGGAGCTGGTGTAGCTACTTTGGTCCGTGAGCTTGATATTCACCTGATTCTTGCTTGAGTTCGAACCAGGCCGGAATCGGATTGCGTGTAGCCCTTTGACCGATCCAGTGTAGCGGCGTATTGGGTGCACGTAGAGGATTTGTGAACAGCCAGTTATCAGATGACAGGAGCGTTGACTCTGTGTGAGATGTGGACCAGTGACCCGTTATAGAATGACTAGTTACCTGATCTTGTTATTTAAGGTGTTTAGGATTCTTGTGTGAGATGTAGGCCAGTAGTAATTCTTTCATACATAGATCGGGATTAATATTTAATTATCTATAATTTGAGACATGTGGTATATACATGAGGGTTTCCTTGTTTGGATTATTTCGCTCGACGTACTACGTCTCTTGTTGTAGATTTTTAAGTATTAATTCCATCTAGTTGTATGACCTTATGACTTGTATGATTGTTTCTGATCGCTAGCTACATGATCTCGTTACATGATCGATTCTGGATGCTTTATGTTATCATGATTTAGTAGTGTTTTCATGTTGATTTGTGGATTTTAGTTGTACGTTCTTTTGTTGTTTCTGTTATCGTATCGTTTTCGCATTGGATTTCCGTTCGTTCTATTTTTTTGTGGGGTCTGGTCTTGCCGTGTGCTATACACGCTGACGTACACCTATTTTCTCTGGTGTACGTCAGACTTAGACTGTAACAACCGTAATTTTTCGATACGTATTTAAATAATTTTTCTAGTATTTAAAATATTATATTATATTTTATTTATACTTTTCCTAATTTCTGGAATTTTCTGAGTTTTTTTAAAATAAATAAATAAATAAAATATATATAGTCTTGTATATTTTTCTACTAAATATTAATTTATGGTTTAGTGATTTTTTATATATAATCCTTTGGTGACTAATATTATTAATAACATTGTTATAGTTGATGTAATCTTGAGCATAGTAACGTAGTGTATAAATATTAATAAAAAGTTTTTTTGGGTGTTATTAATTATTAATATAATTCAGGTATTATGAGAAATTTCGAATTCCCCCCCCCCCCCCCCCCTCATTTCTTCCATTTGAAATTTGAATTATTTCCTAATTTTTCCCAAATCAATTCCTAATAAACTTTTATCCACCTTCCCATTTTACTCCCATAAATCATGTACGTTATTTTCTCTTTCCTTTTTTTATTTTTCAATTCATACCATAACCAACTCTCTCTCTCCAATCTCCTTCAATTCAAAATCCCAGAAATCACTTCCACCAACTCTCCTCTTATAATTCGTACTCTCTCTCTCTCTCTCTCTCTCTCTCTCTCTCCATCAGTACACCCAAAAAAAAAAAGAAAAAACCCCCATCTTTTTTCTTCTTCTTCTTCTTCCTCCCAGCACGACGCCTCCACGAACCCTCCTCGACCAGTCCCTCCCCGCGCCACCTCTCCCTGCTCAAAGGCGCTCCGACGAACTCCCTCAACCCCGAGCTCGACCTCGACCACCCCCAGGCCGCCTGAGCCACCGCCGCCAGCCTCCTCGCCCTGCAGACCTCCTCCACCGCCGCCTGAAACCCCATCTCCGCCCTTCGCCGCTCGCCCAGCCCCGCTCGGCCCGAGATCGCCGCCACCTGAGCTTGCCGCCCCCTTCTCCCTGCCCCGCCGTCGATCTTCCCCGACGCCACCACGTGGAACCGCCGCTGCTCCGAGCTTGCTGTCCCACCTGCACACCTCCATCATCACCTCCGGCAACCCTAGATCCTCCGACGACCGCCCTCCCCTGCTGCTCCACGACCCCGACGCCGACCTGCCTCAACCATCGCCGTCTCCACCCCCGCGCGCTGCTCCTCCCCTCGACCCTGAGCTCCGACCTGAGCTACGCCGCCGCTCCAGCCAGATCCGACCAGCGCCTCAGCCCCTTCGTCACCGCCTCCTTCTCTCCTCCGCTTCCCTGGCCCCTAACCTCGACGCCGACGACCTCCACAGTCCTCCCCGTGCCGTCGAACCCCAGCTTCGCCGCCTCCAATCGCCACCTTGGCCTGCTGTTCACCACCAACGCCTCTCCTTCGTCGCACGCCACATGTTCGGCAATATGCCAACAGCCCCGTCGCACCCAGTTGAGCCCCTTAGTGATGACAACCGCCGTCGTTGACGTCGTCCCTAAGCATAGCCGCCGTCATCAGACCCCACGGTCTCGCAGGCAAGATTCCGCTCCCTGTTTCGTAGTTTAAATAGTTACATTTATGATGAATTATTGCGTAGTTTAATTATGAGTTATTATCTGCGTGGGACTGTTGATGATGATATTAAATGATTTCAAATGATAAATTAATGTTTTTCTAGATTAACAAAATTATCATTATGAGAAATAATTTTTAAAAGAGTTTATTCTGAAAAACGGTTTAAATTAAATTATTATAATAATAAATGAGTTGAAAGAATTTATTTTGGAAAATGGGTTAGTTAAATAATTTTAAAGGAATTTTGGAAAAGGGATTATTTTTTTAAAGGAATCTATTTCGGAAAAGATTATTTTTGGAATTAATCAATTTGTGACCATGATGATTGGAAACTGCGACATTTCATGTGTATTTATTTATTTGATAGTTGTAGTTCCATCTTGCAATGTTATTAGTAGTTGTTCACGTTTACTGTTCATGATTCATGACACTGTTACCTAGTATTCATTGCATTTATATCCTGTTATAGTTGAGAATCGCGTGTATTGCTTGACCATAGTGACCCGTGAGATATGAGTTGTTGACTTGGATTTGAGATGAGAAGGCCTGGGTTCATGTTATCGGATATGTTATTGTTTATTTACCAGGCTCGCACCAGTGGATCGTTTCACACTGGGGTAGGTCTGAGGAGAGTGATCGGATATGTTGATTGGTTATTTCCAGGCTCGCACCAGTGGATCGTTTCACTCTGGGGTGGGTCTGAGGAGCGGTGATATAGTGATTATTGATTATTTCCAGGCACGCACCAGTGAATCGTTTCGCACTGGGGCGGGTCTGTGGTACTAGTGAGATGTAGTTGTTATCCAGATATCTGATAATGTGAACTTAGACTCTAGCGAGACGTGGACCAGTGAGTTGTGATAGGATGGCTAGTTGTTTTCTTTTCATACATAGATTGGGATTAATATTTAATTATTTACAATTTGAGACATATGGTATATACATGAGGGTTTCCTTGTTTGGATTATTTCGCTCGACGTACTACGTCTCATGTTGTAGATTTTTAAGTATTAATTCCATCTATTGTATGCCCTGTTATTCGTATGATTGTTTCTGATCGCTAGCTGCATGATCTCGTTACCTGATCGATTTTGGATGCTTTATGTTTATCATGTTAGTAGTGTTTTCGCATGTTGATTGTGGATTTCAGTTATACGTTATTTTGTTGTTTCTGTTATCGTATCGTTTTTCGTATTGGATTTCCGTTCGTTCTATTTTCTTTGTGGGGTCGGGTCTTGCCGTGCGTCATGCACCTGACGTACACCTGTTTTCTCTGGTGTACGTCAGACTTAGGAGAAGAGCAGGTTCAGCAGGAGCCAGAGGATTCACAGCAGGAGTACCTTGAAGACGGTGTAGCAGAAGAAGCTGAAGCTTAGTTATTGGTCATCCGTTTTCTTTTGTACTACCTTCCATTTCTAATTAATCAGTATATTTTGTATCTCTTCAGTATTCATTTGTTCAGATATGTATAAGGGCATGTTTGACCCGTATTTTATGTCTTGGATGATATTCATTTGTGATATGTACTATCTTATTCTGAGTTGTCTTTATATTCTTGCTATCTGTGATCGGGGACCTGTGACTTCGTATATTATATTGTTTCCAGACGCTTAGCGTATTAGGTTGAGAAGAAAAGAAAAGAGAAAAAAAAGTAGAGTATATTTCTTCTCAATCTAATACGTCGCGGGCTTGTTCACGTTCCGGTTCCCGGGTATTTTGGGAAGCGGGGCGTGACATAGACAAAGAACAGGTTCAGCTGGGAGATCGACAGGAACCGGAGGGTTCTCAGCAGGAGTGCCTTGTAGATGGAGTAGAAGAACAAGTTGAAGCTTAGTTATTCCTTTCAGTTTATTTTCGTAGTATTTCCTTTTCGCCTGATCATTGTATGTTATATTCTCCAGTAATCTTTTGTTCAACTTTGTATAAGGGCATGTTTGACCCGTATTTTTATATCTCGGATGTTATTCAATTTGTGATATGATATTTTTATTCTGAATTTGTCTATTATATTCTTGCTGATTGTGATCGGGGACCTGTGACTTCGCATTGTATTTATTTCCAGACGCTTAGCATATTGGATTGAGAAGAAAAGAAAGAGAAAAAAAATAATAGTGTATATTTGTAGGCTGTCTAAAAATCACAATAGATAGTTGATCCCCCATCAAACACCGATGATGGAAGTTACAATCTGACGACTTCCAGAAGGCCACAATTTGAGGACTTTCACGTAGAAGGTTACCATCTAACGACCTTCACAACAACTAATGAAAGCCCCAATTCAACAACCTTCATGATCAACATCGGGAGTTACAATCTGACGACTCGCATATTTTCAAGGAGCTAAGACGAAGGTTACAAGATGACGATCTTTGCGGCGCCCTAGCAAAAGAGACTACAAATCAACGGTCTCTTCATACTAAAAATACAGATATCTCTCAAACCGTAAGGAATTTGGTAAAATTGACAGAGCAAACCGAACCCTATGGGGTCGGTTTGGTCGGCTCCGTCTCGTCGAGATAGCCGATTTTCATATATAATTCGTCCAATTCCGACGTACGGTTTGAAAGTTATGACCTGTTCTTCGTAGCAAGTTATGTTCTGAAGTCCGTCTGCAAGACTGGGCTTCATCAGAACATTAGACTTAGCCTGAAGCTCGCCAAGCCCGCCTAGGGTTCGCCTCTGCATTACAGAGCCAAAACGCATAGGTCGAACCAGCGTTATAACATCAAAACGCGGAGTTTACCTTTGTAATATAACGTCAAAACGCATAGCTGCGGCCCAACTCTGCGTTTTCAGCCTAAAACGCAGAGTTAATCTCTAAAACAGCACCAACTGTGCGTTTTCAGCCTTTAAACAGGTCCAACTCTGCGTTTTCAGTCTAAAACGCAGAGTTAATCTCTAAAACAGCACCAACTGTGCGTTTTCAGCCTCAGCTGTGCGTTTTCAGCCTCAGCTGTGCGTTTTCAGCCTCAGCTGTGCGTTTTCAGGTCCAGAAACGCACAGTTTGAGCCCAGAATGCTGTTTTCAGCGTTTAACTCGTTCAAGCACGATTTGAACGGTTCCAGAACCGTTTTCTCCCCAAGATTTTAGGGGATCACTACCCTATCATGGAGAGATTTATGGGGAGCAGTTACACCCCATTAAACCCTTATTAAGGAGAGATTTAAGGGGGCGGTTACACCCCTAAATCCCCTATAAAGGGTGGGAAACTCAACTGAGTTTGGACTCTCTTTTTTTGGCTGACTTTTTGGGGGATCCTTGATCGGGCATCTTGCCGCTTTCTGCAGCAACAAGGAGCTCTGGAGATCAGCGACTTGAAGGAGCTCTTGAATCATTTTGGAAGGCTTTTATTGAAGCCTTTGAGATTATTCGGCCTTGGCTTATTAACCGAACTTTCGGTTTAAATCAACTCTTTCATAGAGTTTCAAACTCGATCTGAGTTATCAACTCGTCCAGAGTTTTAAAACTTGCTTTGCAAGTTCTTCTAAACTCGGTCAGAGTTTTCATACTTGATGTGCAAGTTCTCCTAAACTCGGTTAGAGTTTTAAGACTTGCCACGCAAGTTCTCCACAGCGTCAAATCGTGAGGAGAAGACCACGTTCCAGTGAATCAAGACGTTCGGATCGTCAACGGAGAGCAAACTCGACGCGATCAATCGAGGGAGGCACTCCATCGCCACCGTGAAGAAACCAGAATTAAACAAAGGGGAGAGTCAAATTCATTCTCCTCTCTTTTGTAACCGGAATCCAAATTGTAATTGATTTTGAGAGAATACAAGTCAAATTTTCTTTCATTGTCTTTTTACTGCAAATTTCCAACAAACAATATTCTTCTCAATCTAATACATCGCGGGCTTGTTCACGTTCCGGTTCCCCGGTATTTTAGAAAGCGGGGCGTGACAAGCCCTATATAAAGATGTTAAAAATAATTACAATAGCTTTGATGACATGACATCTGCTCATTAACATGGCTACCCATATCAAAGCCATTGACAAGTTCGTAGCATTATTATGTGGTATCATCCATATAAATTGTTACAAGTTTCTGTTAAATCATAGAAAGTAGGTATAAAAAAGTTATATTATTTCTTCCCTTATTGCTTACTAGCCTTAGGGGTTGTTTGTTTCACCCAATTTATAGAAAAGGATTGGTATTTGAATCTGATAGTGGCAAAAGTGTAATATTTAGATTCTTTATCAATCCTATTCTAGAGTTTGGCTCAGAAAAAATTTATGGATTACAAAATCCATAAAGGTGCAACAGTAAGGGTTTTTTATAGAAACCCAAATCGGGGCTTTTTGAGAGGATTTGGGCGAAATTTCTGACAGCGGTCTTCATCTTCGTTTTCGGATTCCTAATCCTCACGAGCATGAGCCCTAGATCTGGAATCGCAACTCTCCCAATTCTTCTTCTGCCTCTCCCCAAGCTTCTACGCGCCTCCTCTCCCGCTGTTCTTCGATATTGTTGTTGGGTTCGGTTGGTGGATTTGGCTTCACCACCTCTTGTCAAGACTGATTCACCCTGGATTTTGGCTTCGGCTTCTCCCACGACCCTTATCTCACCTCATCTCTTCGATTTCTTTTTCGAAGACGAGGCTCGACGCTTATTTGTCGGTGGGGTTTGTGGGTTTGTTCCGTTCAGTGGGTTTGTTGGCTTTGGTGGGTTTTGTGGGTCTGTTCCGTCCGGTGGGGATTGTTGGCAACGGCATCAACTTCTGAATTATTCCCTTAGTAACTGCTTGGCAACTGTAGGTATAAATCATTTTATCCCTTTTAATTGATCGTTTCATTGTGCTTACTTTGAGGAGATTAGCATTGGTAGTAGAAAGTGCTGATTTTGAAAATTTATTACATGTCTAATCTCTCCTGAAACAAGGGTTTTGGTATATAGTTGATTAGTGATTTTTCGGTTCTCTGGATTTTTTGTTATTGCAATCCTTCAAACGACTAAACCATGGAATGAAAACCTTAATTATATTTGTTTGATCAGCGTGCATGTTTAGGGTGCAAAATATAAAATAGTTGTTTCACTACTTGTTATAGATTTGTGGATATGTAGATATACGGTTTTACGATTTCAATGTTTTTATTAGTTATTTAATTATCTTTAGTCTCCAAACATTATTACTGTTAAGTTGTAAATATATGCTAATTTTACGATGGGATTTAGATGGATAACGTAGATGAAGAACAATTGAAGAGGATGAGTGCTAATACAGCTGTGTCTGCGGTGGTCACGATAATAACCTGTATTCTGAGAATGTGTGCTAAGCGCAAGACAATTTCATCTTGTACGACGGAAGAAAAAATCAAAAAAATTACAGAGAAGCTCACTTCAAACGTGTATTGGAAGGCTATAGTGATAGTTGTTGGTCTTATATTAGAATGAGACCGAGTGCCTTGTTTAAACTTGTTGAAGTAATGAAAGAAAACGGTTTATTAAAGAATACCAGACATGTTCAAGTCGAAGAACAGTTCGCTATCTTCCTAAGTATAGTGGATCATAAAACTAAAAATAGAATAATAAGGACTGATTTCATAAGATCAGGAGAAATAGTGAGTAGGTATTTCAATAAAGTCCTACAAGCAATGAATGAGTTACGTGATCGCTATATGAAGCAAGCTCCAAATGAAGTTCCTGCAGAGATTGCAAACAACCCAAATTATTTTTCTTACTTCAAGGTAAAAATAATATATACACCTCAACATCTATTTTAAGTAAATAGGTATTTTATTGAATATTTTATAACTTATATATTTTTATAGGATTACATTGGTATGATAGATGGCACACACATTGACGCGGTGTTACCCAGTAACCTAGTTGCCCATTTTAGAGGGCGAAAAGGTGTGACACAAAACATCCTAGCAGCATGCACCCCTAATAAACTATTCACCTATGTCCTAGCTGGGTGGGCGAGAGCAGCAAATGGCTATAGGATATTACAAGACGCTTTGTCGAGACCACAGCCTTACGGGCTTCAAGTTTATGATAGTATTAATTCTTACTTGTTCACATTTAAAAAAATTAAATACTTGTCAATAATATGATATGAAGATACTGCTCTATTTAATGTAGGTAAATATTACCTATGTGACGCTGGATACACCACAATGCCAGACTTCATATCCCCATATCACGGTGTACGATATCATTTAAAAGAGCACAGGTAGGGCACCAAAGAATAGAAAACAGTTGTTCAATTTAAGGCATTCCTCTTTAAGATCAAAAATTAAATGCACATTTGGTATATTGAAGAACTGATTTAAAATACTATCGGCGAAGCCAAATTATTCATTTCCCACTCAAGTGGACATTGTACTAGCATGTACCATGTTACACAATTTTATTGCTATAGAAATCCAGATGATGATATTTTAAATGAAAATGTAGAAATTGATGAAGATAATGGGGAAGTGACAAATGAAGACGACTCAAGTGTGGTGGATTATACTTAAACTAGGATACAAAGAGAGGATCGAGATGAAAGAAATGAATGGAAGGAGCTACGAGATCAAATTGCTTGGGCGTGTGGGTGGATTATTGTGCAAAGTATAATGGTGGTAACACAATGGAAAGTTGATTAACTTAATGTGTTGTTTGTTCTATCTCGATATAATAACTTGTCTTATTTTCTTACTGTTCGCAACTATCCATTTTAATGTTTCTTAGCATGTACTAAACATTACTACGATTATCATCTACTCTCTTTTCATGTTGTTTGCTAAATGTAGGCGTTTCATATATTCCTTTTCTGACGCAAAATGCTAAATGCATGCATATTATATATTGATTTGGATTTCTTTAATAATAATGTCTACTTGTGCAATATATATTAGGTATGGCTAACAATCAGGCGAATAAGCAGACTGTGCCTTCTCATTCTAATGCTCCGCCAAATCTAACTGCTAACATTAACATGAACTTCACGCCTGTTCAACCACAACCTTTCTCTTCACCCCGTCATACATTCTCACCATTCTCACTATACGATGTCAATTATGGTGGAATGACACAACAACCAATATCATACGTGAGCATGTTAAGCAGTCCACAAGGTTTGCTATTTCCCACAGTCAGTTCTTAAAGTAGCGGACCTAAGCAATTTTCACCAAACATTGGTGATTCGGTTGGGAAGGTTATTCATGACATTGATGGTGAGGAGCACACTTCACCAATGAAAAAAAGTAAAAATATTAGCTCATAAGAAAATGGTCCTGGGGACAAGGTTGAACTCAAGAGGTGTGGCTAATAAGTTTTGGCTTCCAGAGCACGATGACGTGCTCATTCCTTATCTTGCAGAATTAGCATTAGATGGGCTAAAGCCAGACAAGAACTTTAAGGCAGAAGCTTATAAAATGGCAGCGATGAAAATCAACATGCAATTCAGGACTGATTCCACTCATATACATGTCATTAACCACTTGAAATGCTTGAGAAACAAATTCAATGACATGAATGCTTGCCTTAATATAAGTGGAGCTGGGTGGGATGAAATAAATAAAATAAGTACACTGGATGACGAAACGTTGAAATCGTGGTCTCAGGTATAACATTCAGCATCTACATTGTCATTAGTAATTAATACATTTGGTTCATAACTTATGATTATTTGATATTACAGGACAAATCCAAATCTAAGTTCAAAGCGTACATAAACAAACCCCTCCCTTACTTTAAAACTTTACAAGTGATCATGAGTGATGACCAAGCTAAGGGTGAATTTGTTAGGCATGTGTATGCTAACATTGGGTCTAATAGGTCCATACCTATTCCTGATGATGATAGTGAGATTCCAGAGGAGAGTGAAACTACACCACAATCTGATGCTTGTAACAAAAAACAACCAACTAGATATAAGTCTAAGAGTAAAGACAATGAATTCATCCTCTAACAAGAAACCAAAAAAATCAAATCCTGAAGAGGAAATGCTATGTGCCTTTGTTGACTCAATGTCTTAGTCAATGAGAAATCAACACTTGCTCATTAGACTGAGCAGTTGGCTGCAACGTTGAAGAAACATATGAATGAATATTCTGAGGAATTTCTGGATAGGATTTTAGATCACTTATATGACAATGAACGTGAAACTAGAAGGCTTTTCATAAAAGGCAAGGAAGGTCAGCAGAGGTACATTACCAACCTGATTAATGACCAAGGTTGGTCCGTTAACTAATTTGTTTGGTTTGGATTACATGTTGATAGAGCATTTTGTTGTGCACACGTATATGTTGTTGCACATATATCGTTTTGTTATTTACAAACTATTAATGTTGCAATACTTCTTATTATGAAAATGCTATGACGTCATGTAATTAATGAATTGGTACTTTTTAACTTTTGATGTAGGTAAGTATGGATAGGAATGACCAATGAGTTCTTAATGTTGCTCCTTTGCTTTTGATGACAGGTGAAGCTAATTTGTTGCTCCTTTGCTGTGGGTTTTTGGTTGTCAGGTGGAGCTAGTGTTGCTCATTTGCTTTTTTAGCTCTTTGGTTTTGGGTTTTTTTTGCCATCAGGTTTGTAGAGCTTGTGTAGCTCCTTCATTTGGGTTTATTATTGTCGGTTGTTGAGCTTGAGATTGTTCTTGGCTTTTTTGGGGTTTTGGCTGTCAGGTGGAGCTTGTTTAGCTCTTTGGCTTTAGGTTTTTTTTGCCATCAGGTTTTGTGGAGCTTGTTTAGCTCTTTGGTTTTGGGTTTTTTTGCCATCAGGTTTGTGGAGCTTGTGTAGCTCCTTCAATTGGGTTTATTGTTGTTGGTTGTTGAGCTTGAGATTGTTCTTGGCTTTGGGATTTTGGCTGTCGGGTCGAGCTTGTTTAGTTCTTTGGCTTTGGGTTTTTTTGCCATCAGGTTTGTGGAGCTTGTGCAGCTCCTTCATTTGGGTTTTTTGCTATCATTTTTTAAGCTTGTATAGGTCCTTGGCTTTGGGGTTTTGGCTGTCAGGTGGAGCTTGTTTAGCTCTTTGGCTTTGGGTTTTTTTGCCATCAGGTTTGTGGAGCTTGTGTAGCTCCTTAGCTTTGGGTTATTGCTATCGGTTTTTGAGCTTGTGTAGCTCCTTGGCTTTGGGGTTTTGCCTGTTAGTTGGAGCTTGTGTAGCTCTTTGGCTTTGGGTGTTTCTACCATCAGGTTTGTGGAGCTTGTGCAACTCCTTCATTTGGGATTTTTGCTATCGGTTTTTGAGTTTCTGTAGCTCCTTGGCCGTGGGGTTTTGGCTGTCAGGTGGAGCTTGTTTAGCTCGTTAGCTTTGGTTTTTTGTGCGTTTTTTCTGCTGTCGGTTTTGATGCTAACATTGGGGTTATGTTGCTATCGGTTGACGTATGGCTGGAGCATGATGTGCTCTATAGTTGATATTTGGCAATGATGATGATTAGCATTTACTGAGAATACAATCTAACTTACAGTGTTTATTATATTCAGATGAGACAAAATTTGATGAGATTGCAGCCTACATTGAATTGACAATGTCTAGGCGAGATAATCCATCATTAGAATGCAGTCTGTAATAAACCTATAAATTATAGGTGGGGCATTCAATTTTGAAAAGTTGATCTATTCCTGAGCCATACAATATCAACTAGAATTTGTACTCAATTCCAATAACAGTTTTCATTACAACATCAATAGTTTTTGCAAGTACAAGTACATGACATGTGATTTATAATAATTAAAATAATACAAAAAATTGCTAATAAAATTGCTGAAATTTTCCAAGCTAATAGTTGATTTTCGACAAGTCTCAATTCTTTCTTCATCCTCTTTGATTTCAAAAAATATTTATCTCCGTACCTATTTTCTCTGACATATTGGTTTCATTGGTTGCTTATTTCTCCTTTTTCATCAGCCCATTCGAAAAAATTGTATTCTTTATTTGAGAATTTTGCACACCCCCAATAACACCTTCCCTTATTTTTACCATTCTTGCACACTTTCATAGGTGTTCGGAGATTGCAGTCGTAATAAACTTCATAATTTTTGGGGCATTCTTTTGATATCATATTGATATCGGTGAGGCAAATTACAAACAATAATAATTTACAAATTGGTAAGAATGAAGAATGCATTGGAAAAATAAGCCCTCAAGCTAAATTTATAGCCTCCAAGGCCTTGGAACTAGTCGTTGCTACAGTATTTCGGATTTGAATATTGAACTAGCCGTTGGAACTAGCCGTTCATACAGTGTTTTTGTTTTAAATATTGAACTAGCAGTTGCTACAGTGTTTATCCAAAAAAATTCATTCCGAACCAAACTAGAGATTAGGAATTGGATGTTTCTATAAAGTTGGATTCTATTTTTCCATGTAATGAAACAAACATAGAATGTAAAAAAAGGCTTCCATGAAACTACAAACTTGTCTTAAAATTTTTTATGGAATATGTAGGAATCCATAAAAAAACCGGATTCCTAATCCTATTCTTATCCACTAATGAACCAAACACCCCCTTAGCTCCTTACCCAAAATAACTAAAGAAATAATTACAACTATAGTCGTGAACCGCAAATGGAGAGGTATTTACAACTATAGTTGCAACTATAACGAACTAAACAATTACAACCGGAAAAAATTGATTCAGTTGCATGTAACTACAGTTGCAACCCCTCCACTTGCAATCTACTAAACGCACCCTTATGCACTTGCTGCGGTGCGATTATCATCTAATCCATGTGTAGCCTGGCACTCTTTGGCGAGAATCGGATCCTCTCATCTATAACTTCAGTTGCAATTACCATTTAATATTATTTAAAATTTGCCCAAATAAATAAATGAGAGAAATTCCATGGGCCCTTATAGCCCATTACTCCTCCGAAGATCAGCCCAAGTCACACTCAGTAGGGGCATATTAGTAACATCACTAATTGTTAGGGCTTTTTTTTCTGAGACGGTATAAAATCTCAAATCTCTGGAGCCCTTCCCCGCCTCCAGACTTCGACGAAGTGAAATCTAAAACCCTAGCCCTAGCGCGCGCGCTCTCCCTCTCTCTCTCTGTCGGCGATCTAGGGTTTTGTTCTCAGTTGGAGAGTGTGAAGCCATGGCGACCCGAGCTCTATCGCAAAAGGAGCAGGACATCCAGATGTTGCTCGCCGCCGAGGCCCACCTCGGCACCAAGAACTGCGACTTCCAGATGGAGCGTTACGTTTACAAGCGTAGATCTGATGGTAATGCCAATCTCCTTACCAAACCCAAAGTTTTCTTAAAAAAAATATTTTTTTTAGTATTGGTTGTAAAAGTCATCTATTAAGTAATCCACCTCGACAACATGTTGAAAATTTCCGATTTTTGTTTGAAATTGAGTTAGATATTAGTTGGTTAGCAGTTTAAATCAGTTCCTTTGGTCCTTGATTTTGCCGCGCTTAATAATTTTGAGTACATTGTAAACAAGTTAATGGGCGTGAGTTCTTTGCTGGCGGCATACTCATCGTCAAAAGTCCATGTGAGTTTGCATTATCACAAGTGTTGTGAAGTTTAAAGGGTAGAATTAGATGGAATGTAACTTCCGGATTCTGACGTTGTCTTCTTTTTACGTGGAAATGTAATTTAGGTTCTGTTTGGTGTTAAAAGGCACATTCTTTTGACTGGGACGTTAGCTCCTTGTTTTAAAGTCGTGAATTAACTCGGCTACGTTTGTCCAGTTGCCCTGAATTCGATATGAGAATTTGGCAAAGATAATTAGCTTGTGATGGTAGATTGTTTTAACGTTTTTGGTGTGTAATCTTATTAACGGGAGCTGATTGCTTATACTCAATTGTATACCAAATCTATCAGAAAAAGATATTGCAAGCAATATCTCTAGATAATTGCTGTTGTTTGTATGCAGATGTATAACGAGTCATTTGTAAAGATGATATGTTCCTTTATGAGTTTACTGACTTTTACTTTTGATACACTTGTAGGAGAATGTCATTTTTTGGAAAACAATCTATAATTTTATATGGTGTTATATCTCAACATTTTCATTGTATTAACTCAGGTATCTACATCATCAATCTCGGAAAAACTTGGGAGAAGCTTCAGCTTGCCGCCCGGGTTATTGTCGCCATTGAGAACCCCCAGGATATAATTGTGCAATCCGCAAGGCCATATGGCCAGAGAGCTGTCCTGAAATTTGCACAATACACCGGTGCTCATCCCATAGCAGGGAGGCACACACCCGGAACCTTCACGAATCAAATGCAGACATCATTTAGTGAGCCTCGCCTTCTCATCCTCACTGACCCTAGAACTGACCACCAGGTGAAGTTCTCATTGGGAATTATTCATGATTGTATTTTTTTTGAGGTCCTTTAGTCCATTATTTTAATGACGCAAAGATTGTGTGCAGCCCATCAAGGAATCTGCTCTTGGAAACATCCCTACTATTGCTTTCTGTGACACTGATTCCCCGATGCGATTTGTTGATATTGGCATCCCAGCCAACAACAAAGGGAAGCACAGTATTGGTTGTCTTTTCTGGTTGTTGGCCAGGATGGTGCTTCAGATGCGTGGCACAATTGCTCCTGCACACAAGTGGGAAGTGATGGTAAGATAAAATTGCTGGTCTTTGTTAATTCTTCTGCAAAGATATGCTAGATGGTTTTGTTTTTAGTTCTTATCGCTCTCAGATTACGATCATGGTTCGGCCAAATCTATGTATATTTGTGTTCTTTGTTTTTTGTTTTGACGAGTATATATCTTTATATTTCTATTGGGCAGGTTGATCTGTTCTTCTATAGAGAACCTGAAGAGGCCAAAGAACAGGAAGAAGCAGAGGCTCCGGTGGCTCCTGATTATGGTGCTGTGGCTGAGTTCACAGGCATGGGTGGAGCTGACCAGTGGACTCCTGACAAATGGGGAGACATGGGAGCTGGTGCCCCTGTTTCTTCGGTTCCTGCTGGTGACTGGCCTGCTGCTCCAGGTTAGCTCTTGCCAATTGTTGATTTTTGATGTCCATAATTTTCTTGTACTGGTTTATTAAGATCATTCTGGCAACATATTTTCAGAGTGTTAGTTATAATAGCAACATACTTTCAAAAGCCTTAAGGTGATTTCTAATTGTACCATAACAAGGTATTTCTTACTTCATTCAGTAAGATATGGTAGTATGCACGTTCGTTGTGCATAATTCCACATTCAAGATGCCAGACATAATCTGCAATTAAAATCCATTTGTGCTCTGTGGCCTACGATTTCAATCACACTAGATCTCTGAAGTTCGCTAGTGCTGTTCAAAGATGTCCAACATTATATTCTGAAGTTCTTACCTGAAGATGTTGAATGGAAATTTATCCAAAGGCATAAAAATGTCTATAACACTGCTAATTTTTTAATTACAGAATTCACTGTGAATGACATGGAAAGAGAAGTAGTTAACAGAATGCCAATGTTTTATAAAGCTTCCGCCTAGGCCTAGGTGGTACGTAGGCCACCTAGGCTCAGCCCACCTAGAGCTTGACAGTGCCTACTGCCTAGGGTCTGCCTAGCGCTTTCTCTAACCTTGTAGGATGCCACTAATGACAGCAAACACGGTTAAAGGATATCCATTGTTTAGAAGAAATGTTCTGTTGATGCTTGCTTAATATCCTAACAAGGCTCATGTTCGTACCACGGTAGATTTGTTTGTTTACTAGTATTTCTTCATGGATGATTAAACCTATTACTAATTGATAATATCACTATCGATTTATTGTCTGCACCACCGACCCTGAGCACGATATTATTATGGACAAATTTTTGAAAACAACCCATTTGGAAAATTAATGAGCAAAATCGACCTTCTTAAAAAAAGAAGCAAAATCGACCCTTTTCATCACAACTCAGATGAAAAGGGTCGATTTTGCTGTCGGGTTATTTTTGAACTACATGGGACTACTAGTCCCGTGTAGCTAGGGCATGCTAATCCATGATTAGCCTGCAAACCAAATGGACGAGTCTAGTAGTCCTGTCCATTTCATGTGAAAGACCCCAAAAGGCCCCAACTCTCTGCACCTCCCCACTCTCCACCCTTGTCCACGGGACCCACAGATCCGCCTTCGTCCCCAACACATTCCTCCGTCCCCAACCACCACCGTCCTCAGCTTCGCCTCCCTCGCCCTCCTGATCATGTCTCTAAAATCCGAATCGTCTGAAACCAATTGCAACCAATCAATCCCTTTCGCCATTGAGTGTTGCATCTGCCTCTTCAGAGCCCAGTCTGCTGCCTGTGGCTTGTCCTCCACTGTCTTCACAAACATCCCGCCCGCCTCAGCTCTGCCGCCAACCCGTACCCCCTCTTCGGTGTGATCAGATCCCTCGCTGCCATCTCTTACTTCACATTGCCACTTGTGAACCTCTCATTGTACCTCAGCCTCTTTCCCCCCTCAGCTATCTCATCCTCGCGAGCCTCTTGTTCCGCTCCCGCTCGTGGAGGGTCTTGAAGTGCTTCTTGAGGTCGAGGTTGGTGAGGCACTTGCGGCCGCAGACGGAGTAGACGTTGGGGGAGGGGTTCCTGAGGAGGACCCAGCTTGGCGGGGGAGGTGGGTGAAGGCGGGGGAGGTGGCGTAGGTGGAGATGGCGTCGACGCGGCGGTGGGCGAGGGCGGCGGCGTGGGGGGCTCGTTGTCGAGGTCCCACATGACGACAACCTTCTGCTGATGGGGGAAGAATACGCCGATGGTGAGGTCGGGGAGCATGTCGATCTGGGGCGCGCAGAGGACGGGTGCGGGTTGGAGGGAGATGGGGAAACTGATGGGTGTGGGTGGGGGCGCAACATGCCTTAACTAAACGGGACTAGTAGTCCTGTGCTATGAAGCACGGACACGCATAACATGAAGCCGTGTCGTGTCGTGTCGTGTCCGTGTCGGACACACGTGTCAAACACACGTATCCTATGTATTTTTTAGGATTTGCCTCGTGTCGGCGTGTCGGATGGCCGTGTCGGATCCGTGTCCGTGCTACATAGGTCCCGTGTAGTTCAAAAACACCCGGACAGCAAAATCGTCCCTTTTCATTTTAGTTGTGATGAGAAGGGTCGATTTTCCTTTTTTTTTGTGAGAAGGTCGATTTTGCTCATTAATTTTGCAAAAAGGGTTTTTAAAAATTTCTCCTATTATTAGTTACAGAACTGGACTAGAATCCAAGTATTGCTCCCCTGAAACGATCCTTTTTTGATATATTGATAAATTTGTTTCTGCTTTTCTTTCCCCCTTTTTGTGAATAGCTCCAGTAGTAGGTGATGGATGGGATGCTGCTGTTGCTCCTCCAGCGGAAGGTCTTGTTGCTGCTGCTCCTGTCGTACCTGCCGGTGGCTTGGAAGCTGCACCCCCGTCTGCTACAGGCTGGGAATAGATCTTTAGTTATCATGGTAAATTGGGGTCTGGCTTTATAAAGATCGTTTAGATGTTGCGTGAAAATTGTTATTGTTTATTTAGTTTTCCACTTTTAGGCTGCTGAACTGTTTTTACTCCTCATTGGTTGTATCTTTTCTCTTTCTTTTTCTCTTGAAAACATGGATGAGAGTAAATTTTGTTTTGTTTGGCATCATGGTTGTCTTCATGTGTAATTTCCTTTTTTTTCCTTAATTTTTGTTAACCTTTTGAGTTAATTTTTGGTTGTTTTATCCTTTTAAGATTGGTACGGTCTTTACATGACCTCTACTGGTTCGTACAAGACAGCATGCAAAACCCAATCAACTCCTTGAAAACTTTTTAATTTTGGAGGTTTCTGCTGCACTATAGAACAGCTCCGAGATTGTTGCTTTCCTAACCTGTGCGGGAAAAAAATACAGAAAGAAAATCCTGTGAACAGGGGGAGGGGGGCATAGTTATACCTCAAAACTTTTTTTGCTATCATGTTTACTTGTAATGATTAGGGTTAGGTGGGTGTAGGAAAAATATAAGCAGTTGATATAATAGTGGAATATCTACTTGTATTCCTAAGCAGTAATTCTAGCGGATAAATTTTGGGCGTCAAACTGGTAATTGGAATGCAAATCAGCAAATACAACGGGGGTGTAATTTATAATTTTCACAAGATTTTTTTGGTAGGTGGTGGACCGGTGGTGCTTTAAAAACAAGGGAAAAAGAAAACAGTAATGCGTTTCTGGATAAAGCAGAATGGTTGATGCACTGTTGTAAAATACTACAAAATCACCTTTTTATTTTATTTTCTGCCTCAGGTAACTAAATCCAGAAAGTGGCATTAGGGTTATTAATTTTTTTTCTCGAAACAAGTCACCAAGTATTACCAATCAGGATTAACAAGTAGCACATTTACATAAAAAAATTTAACAAGGAAATTTACTCCAAGAATATGGAGCCCAGGAGTTCAAGAGAGGGAGGGAGGAATAGCTAAGGATAAATTTTCAGAAACTTAATTGTAAAAATCGATCTATTTCCAATTTAATTATCAAATTCGATCTAGTTTCAACCAATTGGGTGTAAGGATACAGTGATAGGAATCATAGGATTAGGATCACATGTGAGGGTTCTAGTATGACAATGTTAAATCGAAACATACTTGGATGATCTGTTAATAAAAATATGCATGTTACGATCCTTGATAAAGGTTAATAGAGAAAAATGATCCACTAGAAAGAGGACAGTTAGTGCACCTCCCAAATCATGTCAGCAACTATCAAAAATTATATATTAAAATGAGAAATGTTCTTCCTACTATCAATTGAGTGTTTGTTGGAAATTTGCAGTAAAAAATAAAAAAAAATTTGACTTGTATTCTCTCAAAATCGATTACAATTTGGATTCCGATTACAAAAGAGAGGAGAATGAATTTGATTCTCCCCTTTGTTTAATTCTAGGTTCTTCTTGGTAGCGATGGAATGCTTCCTTCGATCGATCGCGTCGAACTTGCTCTCCGTTGACGATCCGACCGTACTATCTCACTGGAACAATTGACTTGTGTGATGAATTCGGTTTATAACTCTCGATGAGTGTAAAGAACTCGAAACGAGTTGAGAACTCTAAAGAGAGTTGTTGAGAACCGAATAACTGGTTTGATATGATTAACTTGTATTGCAAGTTAATCACGAACTCTTAAATGAGTTTCAGAACTCAGAGTGAGTTGAAACTCTGTAACAGAGTTGTTAGAACCGAAAATTCGGTTAATAGCCAAGCTGATTCTCCATTGATGAAGGGATTCTCTAAGATTTGATAATCTTCAAAAGATTTCCTTCTCCGTGTTGTTGAACTGCTGAGAGTTGTTGACCTCCGGCGGTTTTGATGCCAGCTCCTTCAACCCTCTGCGGTTTTGTTACTGAAACCGATCAACCAACTTGGTGGTTTGATCTCTCCCAAAAATTCTAGCCCCGTAGGATGTTGAAGAGAACTTGTTTGAACAAGTTTGAAACTCTAGCCGAGTTAAGAAACTCTTTTGAAAGAGTTAATTTCAAAAAGGATTAATAATCCTTTTAGCCAAGAATGATTGATCAATTGTTGATCAGAAGAACTTGCTAAGCAAGTTTTAAAACTCTGATCGAGTTAGGGAAACTCTAAAAAGAGTTGATGATAACAAAGCAAATTCAATCATTTCTATAGGTTCGGTAAAACCTCAATATCTTCAAATCCAACCGATAAAAAGCAATCTCCACCGTTCAGAATTAGGAAAGACGAATGTAGTAGCTCCCTTCCAAATTTCACGTCGATCGGACCACTGATGAGGGTCCGATCATCACGCTGATCACTGCTGTGCAAAAGTGACT
>BQKN01001082.1:892652-903208 GCA_022839385.1 Asparagus kiusianus | reverse complement strand
TCATTATTTTTCTAACACGGGTTGTAATTTTATTTCTCTGTAGGTCAATTGCTCTTCTCAAAATCATGATAACAAGATCATTCCGTAAAACTTACAACCTTCCTAGAGATCTAATATGCAATTCATTATAAATTTCAAATTTTTTTATATAATTACTCTTAGCCCTTCATATTTTACTTAATTCCTTCTCATTTTTACTCCTCCATATTTTAGTTGATTTCATATTTTAATTCATTAGGGTCAAAAACAATATCATTCTAAGTTATATATGCGAGCACTGGAAAGATTTTTTCGCACTTTTGTTTTCTTCTTTTACAATTATTTTTAAATTTATATGTTAGTTGTATAAATTTGAGTGTATATAAGTTTGATGGTTATATATTAGGGATGCTAAACCGTATCCGTATCCGAAGAAATATCCGTAACCGTATCCGTTAGGATACGAATATGGTTACTCAAACCTATAACCGATAGGAGATATGGTTTTGTAGTGAAATATATGTATCCGTATCCGAAATGTCCGAATACATATTACTTATACTCTTACGATAGTTTCGATTCTTAGATTATGGATTTGTGGTTAATTTTGATGCTCAAGATGTCTAATGTTAACTTTTCAGTTATAATGGACATATTAACGAACTCTTTTGTATCACATGAACTATGTTTTTCTCAATACTATCTAGTTTTCTCATATCTATTTTACATCTGCATTTATGTTTATATATCCGCATGTATATCTGTAACCGTATCCGATTTTAGCGGATATGATTATAAATTTTCCTTATCGAGGTATATCTGTATCCGTATCCGTATCCGAGATGGGTAAGCGGATATGGATATGGTAAGCATCATATCCGAGTTGTATCCGGACCGAATGCACCCGTGTTATATACACACACATATACAATTATATAATATGATTATTTTATGAAGATAAAAAATATATATTGATAAATAATAATGTAATATACAAAATAATAATTAATAATTTTAAAAAAATAATATTAAACAATTTAAAACCGAGTCTATAAAAAAATTTAGTTTTATATAGCTAAATATTTTAATATTATATTTATTTAAAGTTAAACTGACATTATTGACGACACAAAAAATAGAAGATTTATCTTATTTTTTTTATCCTCAATAGAAAAAAGTGCGTATATTAATGATGCAAATGTCTCTTAGTAATTGTTGGATATTAAAATTTCTTTCTTGTAGTAGAGATATAATGTAAGTAGAGTAGAATAGCTATCACAATATATTTAATTTAAAAGTATTAAATTTGAAGATTAATGAGCATTACAAGCATCAAACTTGGGCTTTTTGTCTGGACTTCCTAACAAGAATCCAGTTCCATCTCAAAAAGTATTGAAGATTTATTAAAATAATAACTACACAAATATCACATTTATTAATATTAGTTATAAAGTTTTGATTTCTATTTTTAATAAAGAAAATATTACTAATTATTTTATAAATATACTCATGTGCAAAGCGCGTGCACTGTACTAGTATAATACAAGCGAGGATATCAATGAAATATTATTAAACCACATTGCAAATTACCTGAGAGAATGCAAGGTTTCAACTTTCAGTTGTTATCCTTTCACATTAAATAGCCAACATATATTTAAGATTGCACTAGCTATTGATTGTTTAAATACATGATTAAAAAAAAAACACTTTCTCCATTACACCTCACACAGCTAGATTTCATGGATGCATTTATTGGTTAGTGGAATATGGTCTAAATCCACTGCATTCCTTGGAGAAACCATTGAGTTCTCTGTTAAAACAAAATACTCCACTTTTGCTCCTCACATGTAAAGATAAATAAATATCAGAGCTTCATACATCAACAAAACCAAGAGGATACACATCAAACATCACTGATCAATCCATCAGCGACGCTTAGAAAAAGTATCCACAACATAAACACAGCCGTGCTTCATTCTCAATATCTCAATATGGACTAAATATGAACAATAAACATAAAAAAGATCAAAACAAGCAAGATGAATCTATGCAACTGATATCACAGGCAATTATTAGCATATAACATGTTCATTAAAGCAGCATACCTCAATAAAATTACTTACATAATCTCATTACAATGAAGATCTCATCTTAAGACACTACATCTTCACATTAGTTACACAGTGAACACTGGCTATCTACCATAAAGCAATTACCAACATGTTGAGTGTGCTGAGACCTCACGACGGGAAAGGTGAAACCCGAAGCCATAGAAATGAGATTTCAAATATACAGCCAACCACATGATTAAAACTGAGGCAAAGAGAAGACGGTAACAGCTTGAGCAAAGAAACAATTAACATGCAAGTATTCAGACAATCGCGGAAGACACTCCAGGATAACGATCCATGGTTTAAAAAAAGGCTTCAAAAGATAATTTGAACATAGTGAGGGAATGAAATTATTATAATTTTGAGATCCAAACTCAAACATCTCAGAGATCATTTCGTGGGAACACTTCATAATGAACCAGACAAGTAGTCTGGAAAGTAAAGAAGAGGAGCTACAAAACAACAAACAAGTTTAAGTTCATTTTGGTTCTAGATGCCATCCACTGATTCTCAATGATATATATGATACACAGAAAAGAAACTATGGAAGAACCTAAAAGCAAGAACACAATCATATTGAAAAGCTGCAGATCATCACGAAAAGTTCGACTCAAGTGGCCAGGCAAAATAATAACGTTGAGATCACGGAATCATGCATAAAGCTATAAACTTCAAGCTAACAACTAACTTATGATCAATCAGGAAAGATGCTATTATGAGAAAAATCAAGTATCTATGGGAAAAATCAAGTATTGGGAAAGGTAAACTCTATACGGAGTATCTGACATCTTAATTCGAAGCGTGTCAACAGTTGAAGGGATACAGTTTCAACAGGAGAAGATGGGAAGGGGGAAAACAATACATTTTAACTGAAAATATTGGAAGAGCAAACAAGACAGTAGGCATGTCATAGTAGTTAGGTACAGGACCTTAGTACTAGATGACAGGAGATAATGCAAGTATCAGGTTAGATAGCAATGAAATCCTCGACCCAAATTTCCTAGGGTGGACTATGAGATAGATATGCATCAGATGTCAGCAACCCTAGTATTCTCTGATTAAAACATGTGACGGCAGTTAAAATTAAGATATTAAGTACGGTGCAGGAAGAGGTCAACAACGAAAGCTAACATCTGTTGAAGGATCTACATCTGACCCAGATTGCTTAGTTGCCCAAAGGAAATTTGACTGAAACAATAGACAAAAAATGACATCAAAGTATATAATTATCCCCTGACAGAGAACAACAGTTTAAACAAATAATAGTGAAGAATTGGAGGGATCGGAGCAAGATCAGGTAATCACAAGAAAAAAAGAAGTAAATCAACTATCCTTAATCAAGCATTTGATAGGTAAATCCTTCCATGTTTATGTAATAGGTTTGTACCGAAACATAAAGCATTTATAGAGCAGGTCACTGGGGAGAAGCTTAAAACCAGGAAATGCATCATGCAGCCCGTTTGAGAAAAATAGTATAAACAACAAAAAGTAGGAAAGTAATGTCTCACCCTCAGATGAGAATACATAGCTCAAGACATCAAATACGTGAGATTTCCATAATCTCAGATTGAGCCGGCATGGGAAAAAAGAACGATGAGAGAGTGATCCATTGGAAACGAGCCTTCTTGCAAACATAAACTAGAATCAAGGAGGCATATTGCTGACTCAAGCCATCATTGAGCATATTCTTAACACTTAATCAAGAACAGATAGTGACTAGGCAACAAAAGTATCTTCCAGTGTCCATGGAAGTAGTAAGGGACAAAACAGTCAATGAACATATCAGTCGGTACAAACATAAAAAGATAAACTGAGTTTAGTTCACTCTAGTAGGCAAACAAAGTACATGTTTAATTAAGAGACAAGTTTACTATATACACCTAAATCCAGCAGAGACAGGAGGGACAAAATTCTTTACATTCTAAACACATTTGTGATGAGACCAGACGGATTTATACAAGGGTATCGGCAATGTAGATAATGACAATAGTTCAACTTCAGATCAGAAATGAAGATTAATGATTGACATGGAAAATGGTAACTGAATTTCTGAGATCGCAAAAACAAGCCAAGGCTAACATTTAAGACGGGTCTGGCAATCTTTAAATAATATATCAGTATAGGTTCACATATCAGGACAATGTTGGCTGTTTACCATGGATATCGTGATGCCATACGACTCGCATGAATATCCGTCCGAAAGGAATTTTGAAGCTCAGATTTCAAATGCTATATTAAACTTTAAATGAAGCTTACGATAAAATAGCATAAAGCTCAAAATAGTGGAACATTAACAAGAGTAACTGGCAAGAAGGGGAACAAATTGTATTATCTGGATTTGCTTTACCCTGCTGAGCACAGTGGCTACCATGGTTATCAAATGCCATCTAAGTCTGCTATTTTGTGAAAATAACTCAAGAAGAGACAATACTAGGTAAGGTAGTTCTAAATTTCAAAATGAAGCATTAGTAGAGGAAGAGAACAGATCTGCAGATAAATAAGCAGCTTACACAGGGGCAGAGAGAACCATTTAAATTGTGTTTCCACATGATTGAGGCCTCGATAAGAAAGGAATGCACTGTGGAAGTGTTCATGTCTGCGGATCAGCTTTATATATAATTTACTTCCGCAACCTAAACCTAACCAGTACCTAGATGATTACATTTCCTCATCTGGTGATAGATCCACGAAAAAGAAATCAACCTATGCAACAAAATTCAGCTTATATAGAATGGATGAAGACTGCAAATCTATGCCTACGAATAGAAATAGAAACAAAAGTGGTTTCTCACAGGATAACATATCCCCACTGCAGGAACTACAAACCCAAATAATATACGCACAACAAGAAACAGGAAAGATAATTATACACGTGATTTAGAATTCATCAGAAAGCTAGACAGGTTAAAACATCTGCATGCTAGCATACAGATAAACAGAAGGCAGAACATGCACATAATGAGCAAAAAGGAACACAAGTCAAATATGCCTTCAGAGGGGGAAAAACCGAACTGTTGGGATCACCGTGAGATATCTCACAGAATAACAAGCACAATAATATTGCTGGAGTCAGTTGTGAAGGAAGAGACTTAACATGAAGGAATAATAACATATTCACTAATAGAGAACATTGACATCAATCACAAGAGTGTGCGGAAAGTCACATGAAAGGGCGAAGCAATAGACAAATATAGCCAGCAGGCAGCAGCTCCTGAATGAAAATAATAGAGTGAGAACTTTCACCCCCCCCCCCCCCTCCAAACTGATACCAGACATCCTACCAATAGAAATTTATGATTACAGAAAATAATATCTGCTGACATGATGACAGCAACATATTAGTGGAAAAATCTTACTAATATAGCAGAGGAGAGGTGGGCACGAAAAGATAATCAGCAGAATATACGTAGAAAATAGAGCAATATAATAGTCATTTAAAAGATAGATAACCAGGAAATGTTACATATCCACCAGATAGAGAAGTATAGGTCAATAAAGGAAAAGTATCAAAGAACCTAAACTACTATGACATAAAGAATCCTTGCACTAGAATCTCCCAAAGCATGGTAGCTGAGAGATGATATTGAACTGACCCGATATGGAAGGCAAGGAAGACCACAGGACTAATAAAGTTACCTTCCACGTACAAAGAAGACACTAAAAGAATAGGACATTTGTAGAAAGGACACTACGAGATAAAGCGAAGACAACTCGATTGGACATTCAATACAGCTGCCAGATTAAGTCGCCAAGATAAATGCCTGAATCATATTTTCTGCTGCACGCTTCTGCTCAGGGTTTCCAGATATCCGTGCAATGCGCTCGTGTCGTGATGATTTTGAATCAACAAGTTCTACGTCAGCTCCGGACAACTGCATCAATCACAGGCAAGGAAAGTATGGTCAAGACAGAAATCGTGAAGTGTCACAGAACTATTCACCCATACACTTAATTTTAAAACAGAAAAAAGAACATTGCAAAATGGTTAGGTTGCTCCGGACAACTGCATCAATCACAGGCAAGGAAAGTATGGTCAAGACAGAAATCGTGAAGTGTCACAGAACTATTCACCCATATAATTTGTTTTAAAACAGAAAGAAGAACATTGCAAAATGGTTCGGTTTTGTGAATGAACTAGCGGAAAATTGCTACCCACAAATTAATATATAGTTTCTGTCAATCAGTGAGAATTACTATTACTATCAAATTTCTCATAGTGTACAATCCAGTACAAATGACCAGGCAGTAAAATGTTGATAAAAGTGAGATCATGTAAAGCACAGTTATTATGCGTTCATGAAAGATCATGCAACATTTCTTTTTATTTTTGTTTGTCTGTTGCAGTCATGTTAAATCCTGAATTTGTTTCCTCTTGGTTTATAATGAAGTCTGCTATCTCCCCATGTTTTAGCAAAGAATAACCAGTAACATGGTACCATCAGAATCTATATTGCATGTACACCGGTACAGGTACTGGTATGGGTGTGGGTATGGGTCACGGCGAATTGTAAAAGGTAGGGTAGATGGACACGGCTCGTCGGCTACACACACATACATATATATTGAAATTAATAGTTTACGTGAGATTGATAATAATTTTTTTATTCACGTGTTATGAGAATCAAAATTCCCATGACATTTTTATGTTTCTTTTATTATGTAGATTATAAATTGGAAACTACTCGTGTTTGAACAAGATACCCAAAAAACCTTTAAAATCATAGTTCTGAACTGGGAATGGATTGAAATGAACCAGTCCCTGTATGATGAATTTTTAAATGAAAACATGTATTACACAACTAAATACACGTTTGAAACATAAGCGTATATTCAAGTGAGTGTCCAAGGAGCGACGATGTTCGATACAGGTACGATACATGATAGAAGTGTCCAAGGAGTGTCGGTGCCTGATGCATACATACATGATAGAAGTCCCAATAGTGTCCGAGGAGTGTTGCTGTCCAGTACGTATCAGATATGAGTACGGCTTCATGATAGAAATTCCCAGGTAACATAAAGCAGAATAAAATGTAGCTTAAAACAGACATGATGATTATGCATTTGTCAGAAAGCAGAAAGAGATAGCAAGACACGATTTTCATGAAAGACAATCTACAAACAGAAATATTTAAAAAAAACTCGAAGTTATGAAGATTTGATCAGAAAATAGTACTTATATGCTGCAGTTACAGCGCCAAGTATGAACATATAAACATACTTGGGCACAATCTAAATAATAAAGTGCACCGTGCATTAGAAAACTCACACTCCGGATGTTAGCAAGGTTAGTTCCACCTCTCCCCACAACCTTGCTCACTGCATGTGAAGGAATCACCACCTCCGTGAATGGGGTCATTCTGCACAAAGAAACAAGCAGTCATCAGTAGTGGACAAAGCAGCGTCATTTACATAAATAAATTCCGGGATTGGGGGTTGGATTTCAGCACCTGGGTCACAGTGTACTTCTAATAAGTTACAAAATATTTGTACTTTTTTAAAATAAATCCCATATGAAATGAACTTGAGGTGAACAATTTTTTGTGTGTTTAGTTTTCATGCCCTCTCCACATGAACAATTATTGTGTCGATACATGCCAAAATTCTAGTTTAAAGAATTGTGTATCTGGTTGTTGATGGAAATAAACTATATGCACTTTTTTATGGACAATATTAACAGGGAACAGCCGAGGATTATTTCAAGTGAAGGAACAAAAGGAAAAAAAAAAATCTAGGGCAGCATGTTTGTCAATATTATAAATATACAAAAGAATCTAGGCAAAGCCCATATAATAATTAAAAACATACCCTCCTCCATATGCTTTTGATGAATAGGATGAAAGGGATCCATAGCCTTTCTCTCCAGCCTAATAAGAAAGGCAACGGAAATATAAGTTATCAGAGACTCAAATTCTTTACAATTGCAAAAGCTACTGAAGATGAACACAGAATACCTGTAAAGCGCCATATCCATAAAGACTGCTAGCAGGAACCATCCCAAAGCTGCCTCCAGTTTCCACCCTCTGATCATAGCCCAAAGAAGCAGCTGATGGAACACTAGGCAATACTGGAGGCCCAGATAAACCACCGGAGTATACAGAATCAATAGATGGAGCATTAGTTTTTCCAGTTCCATCCCTTTCTTTCAGAACATCCTCCCTTAGTCTAAGAGTGATTTGGAGAAGTGCATCTCGTAAATTACCTACCTCCCCAGTTACCTACGGATAAGACACAGAAGGAAGAGAGGAAGAAGAAATTTAAACATTGCAGTTTATGTAAACAAAAATTAACAAGGAGAATGAACATAAGAACTGGCTGCAAACCTCAACAAGCTCATCACTGGAAGAAGCACACTTTGGCTTTTCACCTTTTGAGATGCGAATTTCAGCCTTAGTCCTCTTGCGCATGTCATTTACAATAGAACCATTTTTTCCTATTAGACATCCAATGACCTTAGTGGGAACAAGAAGACGAATATTGACAGTTTTGTCACCCTCATCATTTATTTGTTCTTGAAGTAACAAAATAGCTTCCACAGCAGCCGACTTTTCATCATTAGTAGACTGCACATGACATCAGAACAAAGTCAAAGTTAAGAAGGATTATCATATACATGTTTCTGTGTAAGAAAAGAAATGAGCACGTTCGTATCAGACTAGAAGTCACTCAATCTTACCTAGGATGAGGCCAATAAATGCACTAGTTAGGAGAATCGTAAAATTATAGTTAATGGAGCAAAGAGGACTAGTGGTAAACATAGAGGAACTTGGTTAAAACAATTAAGAAGGATATGACAATCATTAAGTAAATGGAGGAGATGACCCATAAATGAATGGTTAATTAGGATTCATGTAGCCGACCACAAAAATTTGGGATAAAGGCTTTGTTGTTGTTGCTATATGTTTGTGTGCGCGCGCGCGTGTGTGTCTGTGTGAGAACGAGACCTCTTTGGATGTGATTGTTATTAGGCACTCTTCAGATTTGTTCTTTGTGTCATCAACATCAACACGTGCACCACTAGCTTGCCTTATATTTCTAACAACACTCCCTCCTTTACCAATAACACGCCCAATCTTATCAGAGGGACACAACACACGGATTACTAGTTCCCCAGAACGCTCCAAACCACCATAGCTCGAAACAACTGGAAGGGCAGATGGATACACCGGCCACGCACCAGAAGCGTTATTATAACCATGAAGCTCTGAAGGGTGGGGAATTGTAGGAACAGAACCATGAGGCGCAATACTCGGAAAAAAGTCACCAGTATAAATTGGTACATCTGCCGGGATTATAACATTAGAGGGAAGCTGAGGAACAGTGGTATCAAGTGAAATATCTTCCTTATGAGGGAAATTGTACATGACAGCTGAAACACAAAATAGAGCTTTCTTTACTGCTTCAGCATCACCGGATATCTGCACAAACACATCAAGATAAAAGTAAATTAGAAAGAAATGTAAACCAGCACTAGTTTAGCTGAATGAGAAATAGAGCATGTGAAGCTTAAAGAAGAGCAACTGGGCTAGTGTTAGCCTGAGCATGCAAATGACATGCAATTTGTAAAATCAAGAATTAAACTTTTGTGATCAAGCAGAAAGCATCTGCCCTAAAACATAAATAGAGATCAAGCTGGTACACAATTTTATGGAGTAAGGGAGTATTCAGTTCAGCATTTTTGACAGGTAAAATGGACTACAGCTGTAAATCCACCGGAATAAACACGACATATTTTAAACAGAGATGAGCAAAATCTAGCGTTTCAAGTAGAAACTAGAGTGCTCCTCGGAGTTTATGGTAGAAATTTCTGCCTTCCCGTAAATATTTTCCAACCATGAAAAGGATGCAAGTAAATAGAGGCAGGGAGAACAATTTGCATGTACAAAATATTTGAGTTTATTTTTAATATAAAGAAGCAAAATGGTAATGATGAAACAACTTTCAAGATGTAAATATTGGCTGAAAATAAAGGAGAATCAGCAGACTGCAAAATAAATGATAAAACACCAAAAGAATAGTTTAATAAGGGACAAAATTTTAAAACGGACCTTTTTTCAATTTTAAACAGCAAAAACGACCTCATCACATAATAATATGCAAAACCGACCCTTTTCTTCAGAAAAGGGTCGGTTTTGCAGTCGCGAAGTTTTTCGAGCTACACGGGACTGCTAGTCCTGTGTAGTTCGGCTAGCAATTGAAATGCACGTGACTAGCAGTCCCGTGCATTTCATTTCATTTTCAAAAGTCTCTGCTTAAAGACTTCTTATAGACCTAGATTAGACCCACAAAGCCTAAACCTTTGAATTATTATGCTACGCAACAAAAGCCACTGAATGATCCCTTCATCCTTGTTGAAAAAGGTGATAAAGGACTCTAAGCTGGTGAGCCCCACACAGGTTCCAATCACCGCATCCATGTGCTCCAAACTCCCACAACATCCTCAAAACTTAAATCAAAATATTCCAAAAT
>BQKN01001082.1:865441-892642 GCA_022839385.1 Asparagus kiusianus | reverse complement strand
CAAACTCCCACAACATCCTCAAAACTTAAATCAAAATATTCCAAAATGAGAACGTTAGAGTGAGTGAATTTATTGTCTTTCTTTGAAAAGGAAATGAAATGCACGGGACTGCTAGTCCCGTGCATTTCAATTGCTAGACAAATTACACGGGACTAGCAGTCCCATGTAGCTCGAAAAACTTCGCAACTGCAAAACCGACCCTTTTCTGAAGAAAAGGGTCGGTTTTGCAGATTGTTATGTGATGAGGTCGTTTTTGCTGTTTAAAATTGAAAAAAGGTCCGTTTTAAAAATTTGTCCTTTAATAAGTTATCCCTTTTACTCCAAACTCATAGACTTCGGAACAAAAAAATTATAAGGACAATGATAAACAACTAAAACTTATAATAAATCAAGTTATAAAGCATGCCCAATACCCAGAATAACACCACTAGGGAATATTATTCCTTGTTGTGGTTCATTAAATGGTAGAGCTATGCAGATTTTACCTGGAGAAAGTTATCAAAACTCAAAGCGCAAGAGTGGGTAGCATTACTGGAATCCTTTGGGATGACCTTGATGTTAGCACCGGTCTTTGCTCTCATTTTCTTGATAATGACCCCAGATTTGCCAATAACAGTTGATGCTTGGCTAGATGGTAGAAGAATTTCGGCTTCTTCTTTGTTGTCTCTGCCAGAATCTTCAGTATTGGCCAAGGCATTGACTATAGCTTCATGGACTTTTAGCAGAGCATCTTGGGCAGCGCAGAGAGGCACCAAGTCATCCAGGTCCTCGTTAATATCAAACATAGGGTCTCTATGCTTGTCGTGACAGCTTATGTTAATAACTCTTTTTTTAGCACCAGGGAATGGATCAACAACCTTGATCCTAGCATTTGTATCTTGTCTCAGCGAATTAATCACTTTGCCACCTTTTCCAATTACACTTCCAATAACAGCATCTGGGCAAAGTATTCGGTAGAGAATCAGTTCACCTTCACCAGAACTCTCCCTATCACCGGATCTCCTCTTCTGATTTTTGCTTTCACGCTCACCATCCCTCTGACGAGAGCGCTTGCCAGTATCTACCATAATTTAGAGTCAATGATAATCCTGAAAACAAAAGACCATATGAGTAAAAGACTCAAAGACCAGAATTCAAGTATAAATAAGTACAGTTTTTTCTTAAAACATGGAATAGACAACACATGCTAAAGGTTCTTAGAATTTAGAAATAGCTAATAGCAATGTTTTAAATAGCGAGCGCATGCTCGCCTAGGCCTAGGCGGTAACCTAGGCTGGCTGCCTAGCTCTTGGAAGTGCCTAAGGGAGCATGGGCCGCTAACGCAGACAGCACCACTTAGGTCTTGGTCGTGATCCCCCCCACTGCAGCCTCCACGTCCTCCAAACACCTCTAGTCTCCTCCATTAACTATGTACACCTCATCCACCTCCTCCGACTTATAAAAAACCTACACCACCACTTAAACAAAGAAAGAAATCTGCCTACGCTCCTCCCTAGGCGACGGGTCCAGCGAATAGGCAGCCTAGCGCTACATGTAACCTTGGCTAATAGAAAGACAATACCATAGCAAACGATTGTCTGACGCAGATGGCATATGCCAAGAGCACAGAGCAAAATAACTCAAATAAATTAAGGCTCAATAGCATGCATTATAGACCAATAACAAAAGTATACAAACCGGAACCAGAATTTGAAGTGTTGACTACTGACAGACCTAAACAAAAGGGATGAAGGCCTATACAAAAAGAAATTACATTTATCATGATTCGACTAAGAAGACGGGCATCAAGGCTCTCCGGCAATTAAATGTTTTCTAAATAGATGATCCTATAAAGAATAAAAAAAATTAAACTTTTTCGAGTTCCAGGTGACATTCAGTAGTAATAGCAAAGAAAAGATCAAAATTTTAAATCTTACAAGGAGATTGAGGAGTAAAGATGTTGGGAACTAGGGTTCCGAATCCGAGGATGAATGAAAGATCTTGAGAAATCAAGAAAGTGAAATCGAACGGCCACGATAAAACCCTAATCCCTTAATTTGTTTACAATGAGGAAAGGAGAGGAGCAGTACCTGAAGAGAGAGAGAGAGAGCGAATCAAGAAGCAAAACCCTAAAAAGTAGGAGGCTTTTTTTGGTCGTTATCGGGTTGGGGGGTGAGGAGATGGTGAGGAAGGCAAAAACGTTTATTGAATTTTTATAAAGAAATAGCCAACAGGGGCACGCGGGGATGTAGCTCACATGGTAGAGCGCTCGCTTTGCATGCGAGAGGTACGGGGTTCGATACCCCGCATCTCCCACCTTCTTGATTTTTCTTAAAAAATTATTGCCAAGTTATTATTCCCTTTAACTTTTGCTTGTTTGGGATTTTTTCCCCCCTTCCTTTCTATTTCTTATGATATCATGACACCAAAACCAAATGTGCATATATATTATATCTACAAATAAAATATAGCCAACAGAAGTGTTATTTTAGAATTCAATAATGGTTACTGTAACATTTTCATATTTTTATGGTAAAACAATATTATATGAGGAAGTTTACACAACCCTTGGTATCGAGAGGGGTCTAGCGGGAGGAGGGTTTGTGGTTAGGAGGAATTGATGCCGGCATACCGTATTGATTGACAAATCGTAGCAACAAAGCAAAGACGCAATTACAAAAGAGAGCTGAGAGATTTCAAAAGAATTTGGTAGAAGTTACAATGATTATATAGAGATAAGAGTAATGAAAATTGAGTAGACGGTTTGGGTTTGTCCCATTTAGTATATTTAGGCTCAAAGATATGAGGGGTTGGTTCAATAGGTTGAAAGAGTATGGGGCAAATACAAAATCTTAGACTAAATACTAAACTAGTGTGCACCCCGTGCAAAACACGGCCCCCTTTTTTATTTTCGCTACAGCATTTTTTTGTAAGTGATACAGCGATTTTTTAAAATGTCACAATATTTCTGTTTTATGCTATAGTGATATTGCTACAGTGCATTACTGTTGTTATTTACTGCAGCATCATTTACTGTAGAATGAATAGTGAATCTTTGAATCCTCCTATAAGTATAGAGGAGTAGATATAGCTTTGTGGGGGACAGTGGGGCAATTGACCCCATTACCCCCCACCGTGAATCCGCCGGTGCTTATGGTGATAAGAAATTGGCTTGGATTCAGAACGTGTCCACGCGTCTGATTGGATCTAGCACGGGTATGACATTTTATACGTTCACCGAGCTTGGCCATGAGAATTTAAGATGACATTCGAGTAGCAAAGCAACTCAGGTTCCAATGCTAGCATAGCTCTTATATATTTAACACATGTTCTCACATATGAACCTCAATTTTGTCATCAAGATTCATAATCATCTAAAAATACAGGCATTTAAAATTAAAATGGTCTCATGACATCAATGATTGCTTCAAAGGCATTTATTTGGGCCATCTCCCATCTCTCTGTTGCTACATCGAACATTATCACAGAGAGGGTCTCAGCCTACCACCTAAAGTTTGGACATGGCTTCGGGTGATTTCTTTTACAGTGGAGCATCCAGCTAAGGCCATGGTGAGCTCCAACTCGCCGTTGAGCATTTCAATTACTTTCCTCACTCCTTTTTCCCCCTGTGCTGCCAGGCCGAAGACCACACGTCGTCCAATCTGCAGCATAATCGAAAATTCAATGAGCAATAATGTGAGCCCCAACATGGACAAACATAGTTTGATACGACAATAACTACACCAGTGTTGTGTTTTAATGTTTGTTTTTTCATTATCTGTCTCAAGCCAGGATATAGGAGGACTACTGAGTAGGTTGTTGAGTGCCAGCGTAAAACTTAGTCGAATCTACATGATATGAATCCTAAAATCCTTTATAGAATTGAATGAAAGAATAGTACCCATGTAACTAACTCTACTGGATGTAACATGTCTATATAGTATGTATAATTTTGAGTCCGGGACAAAATAAGAAAGGGAGAAGGTTCTCGGCATGAACAGTTGATGCCTTGGAAAGTCTTTGAAACATTAGAGATTAATATGTGATCCATGTTGAATATATTCGAGACCACTAAATTCGACAAGGTCTTAAGGATTAGAGGGTGCAAAAAGAGCATTTTAGTTCACAAGATAAAGCAGAATGAAAATGATAGAGAAGGCAGCATGCATAAATACCATGACAGCTTTTGCACCAAGCGCCAAGGCCTTGAAAACATCGGTGCCACGACGAACTCCTCCATCGAGTAGCACAGGAATCGCTTCTGAAACAGCTTGGACAACCTGAGAGTGCAAAACACATTACCAACTATTTGGCTACTTACATACCTACAATTTTTTATTTCGGGAACTAATATCAAAGTATGAAATATATGGGAAGTGTTGACTTTGTTGGCTTGAATTCGGCCAAACATCACGGGAGGTCGCTGTCAAGTTATCTCAACACGGCTGCTGAAGAAATTGTGGAAGGGAGGTCTCATCTTTATGTCACTAATTGATTTATTCAATCTCTATGTGAATTAAAAGGGGAGTGAGAGTGTAAGGCAGAGAAGAGAAAAACACAGACACACGAGAGATAAGCACACAACAAAAGTGAGTTCTCAAATTTTGTATGAGTGTTGTAATTTGAGAAAGAAATATAGTGAAACACTCTATTGCCGTGGACGTAGATCAAATTGATCGAACCACGTAAATATTGTGTTTGTGAATGTTCTATTTTCTGGTTCTGTGTTAAATTATCCCAACAAACTGGTATCAGAGCTTCTCGGTTTTAGGACAGCTTTCAATCCTACACAATGGCTTCTGTGAAGTTCTCGGTGTCGATCTTTGATGGCCAAAACAATTTCGGCCTATGGGGGATAAAGATGAAGGCTTTGTTGCGACGTGAAGGCACGGTTAAAGCTATCAATGGGAAATACCCAGAAGATATGACTAGTGCCGAGATCGAAGAGATGGATGAAAAGGCTCACAGCGCCTTGCAATTGTCACTATTCGACAATGTGCTTCGTGAAGTTGCCGATGAGGAAACGACAGCGGGGTTGTGGTCAAAGCTCGAAAGTCTCTACTTGAAGAAATCTCTTACTACGAGATTATACACATTAAAGATGAAGGAAGGTACACCCATTCAAGAACACCTTGATGAATTTAATAAAATTATCATGGATATGAAAAACCTGGATCTAAAGCTTGATGATGAAGACCAGGCTCTTATTGTGTTGTGTTCCTTGCCCGACTCTTATGAAAACTTTGTTAATTCTATGTTGTATGGAAGAGAATCCATAAGTCTTGAGGATGTGAAGGCCTCTTTGAATTCTGCTAAGTTAAGAATAAAGTTGAATGGGAGAGGTACCGATAGGCAGGCTGATGGTCTGCTAGCCAGAGGTAGAATGAAGACCAGAGAGGGTGATAAAGGGCAATCCAAAAATCGTTCAAAGTCCAGGTCAGCCAAAAACAAGAAAAATGTGGAGTGTTTCTACTGTCACAAAAAGGGCATTACAAGTCAGAATGTTATGCTCTAAAGAAAAAAGACAACCAGCGTGGTGAAACCTCAGATTCAGCTAATACGGTAAAGACTGATACTGCCGTTGTTGCTGAGACGGTTCTTGCAGTATGTCCCTTGGATGGTCGTTCCGATAGAGAATGGATCTTGGATACAAGTGTGTCTTTTCATATGTGTCCAAATAAAGATTGGTTCACTACTTACAGATCCATAAGTGGTGGATCAGTCTTGATGGGTAATAATGTAATTTGCAAGACAATTGGCATTGGTATAGTTCGCATCCGGTGTCACGATGGGATAGTGAGAACTTTGTCAGATGTGAGACACATCCCAGACTTAAAGAAAAATCTGATTTCTTTGAGTTATTTGGATTCTGTTGGGTGTTCTTACACTAGTGAAGGTGGAGCTCTTAGAGTTACTAAGGGTTCATTGGTTGTGATGAAAGGTAGTAAGGTGAACAATCTTTATGTTCTCCAAGGCAGTACGGTGACAGGCTCTGCAGGTGTGTCTTCTGATGCTGATGGGGACACTACTCAGTTGTGGCACATGCGCTTACTCTTAGACCACATGAGTGAGAAGGGGATGACTATTTTGAGTAAACGTAGCTTACTCTGTGGTGACCATACATCATTACTTGATTTTTGTGAACATTGTGTGTTTGGGAAGCAAACTCGGGTCAGCTTCTCGACTAGCTCACATACGATGAAGAGTACTCTCGACTACATCCATTCAGATTTGTGGGGACCTGCTCAGGTTCCATCCAAAGGTGGTGCTCTTTATTTTCTGACATTTATTAATGATTTTTTTTAGGAAAGTTTGGGTTTACTTTCTCAGGCACAAAAGCGAGGTGTTCGAAACTTTCAATAAGTGGAAAGTACTTGTTGAGAATCAAACTGGAAGGAAGATTAAACGTCTCCGAACAGATAATGGCCTAGAGTTTTGCAGTGGTGAGTTCAATCAGTTCTGCTTAAATTCTTGGATCGTACGACATCGCACGGTCAGGCACACTCCTCAGCAAAACGGGGTGGCAGAACGCATGAATAGAATATTGACGGAGAGAGCTAGGTGTATGCTCTCAAACTCTAGGTTAGATAAAGACTTCTGGGCTGAAGCTGTTAACACAGCTTGTTACTTGGTGAACCGATCTCCTTCTACAGCCATAGAACACAAAACTCCAAATAAGGTATGGTCAGGTAAACCAAATAACTATTCAAATTTAAAGGTATTTGGTTGTTCCGCTTACTATCATGTTAGAGAGGGTAAGCTTGAGCCTAAAGCTAAGAAATGCATATTTATTGGTTATGCTGATAGCGTTGAAGGCTATCGTTTATGGAGTTTTGAACCTGATTCTCCTAAATTTATTATTAGTAGAGATGTCACTTTTAATGAAAGATATATGCTTAATCGTGGAAAGATTTCTGTTGAGTCTACAGGAAATATAGAGAATACCATGGATAAGGTGGAGCTTCAGGTGAAGCTCGAGGGAGAGACGTCTCAAAAGTCGTCTATAAAAATTGCTCCTACAGCTGTAGAAGAGCACCATAATTCAGGCTCAGATGCTGATGATATTGAGATTGAAAAACCTTATTCCATAGCCACTGGCAGAGATAGGAGACAGATCAAACCTCCTCAAAGATATGCACATGCTGAATTAGTGACGTATGCTCTCACGACAGCTGAAGAGATGTGTATTCAAGAGCCATCAAACTTTACTGAAGCTGTCTCATGCAGAGAATCTGGACGTTGGGCCACGGCTATGACAGAAGAACTCGAGTCACTCTACAAGAATCAGACTTAGGATTTGATGCAATTACCTAAGGGTAAAAGGGCAATTTGATGCAAGTGGATTTTCAAGAAGAAAGAAGGGATCCCAGGGGTTGAAGATGCTAGATTCAAAGCACGGTTAGTGGCTAAGGGTTATAGACAAAAGGAGGGAATTGACTATGATGAAGTGTTCTCTCCGGTTGTGAAGCATACCTCCATCTGTGTATTACTCGCCATGGTTGCTCTATTTGATCTGGAGCTTGAGCAGCTTGATGTGAAGACTGCATTTTTGCATGGCGAACTTGAGGAGACTATCTACATTTGGTTGAGAAATCTCATGAGTGAGCTTGGACTTCAGCAGGAGGCTAGTTCAGTTGTATTTTACGACAATCAGAGCGTAATACATCTAAGCAAAAACTCAGCACATCATGAGAGGATAAAGCATATTGATGTCAGATATCATTTCATTCGTGAGGCAACTGCTGAAAGAAACATCACAATGAAGAAGATTGGTACTGCAGACAACCTAGCTGACATGTTGACCAAACCGATCCTAGCCTTCAAGTTCAAGCACTGCTTGAATTTGGGAGGCATTCGCACTTGTTAGGTGGTCCCGTTTGGGGCATTGTTTGCAAGACGGGTGAAGACTCTCTAGTTATTAATGTTTGGGAATTCAACCCAAGGTGGAGATTGTTGACTTTGTTGGCTTGAATTTGGCCAAACATCACGGGAGGTTGCTGTCAAGTTATCTCAACGCGGCTGCTGAAGAAATTGTGGAAGGGAGGTCTTAACTTTATGTCACTTTCATGTGTTGTCCTCATCTCAATCAACCACACCCTCTTTCTTTGTTTTGTCTCTGCGTGTATTAAAGAAGGTCACACTTTTTTAAGTTATTTTCTCACTTGTGGTCCCCTCCCCAATCAATCAATCACTGATTGATTTATTCAATCTCCATGTGAATTAAAAGGGAAGTGAGAGTGTAAGGCAGAGGAGAAAAACACAGACACACGAGAGATAGCCACACAACAAGAGTGAGTTCTCAAATTTTGTATGAGTGTAGTAATTTGAGAAAGAAGTATAGTGAAACACCATCTTGCCGTGGACGTAGATCAAATTGATTGAACCACGTAAATATTGTGTTTGTGAATGTTCTATTTTCTGGTTCTGTGTTAAATTATCCCAACAGGAAGAATATCAAAAAACACTGAAAAAAAAGACACAAACATACCACAACCCAAGAAAATCCTTGTTGTGTATTCTTAGAGTATTAGGGCATTGCTCAGAAAAACTTGATATTATGACTGAAAGAGAGAAAAACTTTACCTCCTCAACAACAGAGATTGGAGCTGGTGAGTAATCAAGCTGGCGAGCGCCGTGATTGGATACAATTATTCCTGAAACACCTGCTTCTACTGCCTTTCGAGCTGTTCATTTCATTTAGCATCATATAAAACATAATACGATTTTAGTTTTCTAAGGTGATTTGTGACTGAGACAGTGATTTAATAGAAAAGGGGAAACTTTCGAGAAAAGTTACTCTTACCATCTTCTCCTGTGAGTACACCTTTGAGTAGAATCGGTAAGGCTGTAATAGATTTCAGCCATTGTATGTCCTGCCATAAATCACATATAACCAGAAACTCTGATTCTTGAAAAGATCAAAAAAATTTATAGACTAACCTTATATTATCAAAACAATTGGGACTAGTCTAATAGAATAGCGAAACATTTATAAGCTTACAATAAGAGATATATATTTCTATTGGAACAAAGTACACACCTTCCAACTCAAAGAAGGATCAAAAGTTTCATCAGCAAATGCTTCAAGATTTGAGCCATCTTTCTACAGCATAGAAGAGGAAACACATTCAAAAAATGTGACGTGGCAACTAATTATGCTGATTTCTTTTTATTAGTGCACAAATTAAGTTTTCCGATAATTTACATGATTCCATATGACTTGAGCATGAATAGGAAATAAATAGAAAAGTTTTCCAAATTGTTTGAGTATGTTGCGGCTAATAGTACACCCTCAGTTGAGCATGTAAGTTGTACTATAGCCTTCCTATAAAAAACAGAAGAGGACCTTAAATAGCGGATAGTGACACTAAAACCCTCCGTATAGTAGGATTCGATACATAAAAAATAAGCATTGCATAGAACAGAAAGTATTAATGGACTGTTCTACTCACAGAATTGATATCCACTGACAATAATTCATAGTTTGCCACCTTTGGTATTATCATCCTGCAAGATAACTCATATTGAAGCAGTAGTTATCAAAACTAACATCTAATTTGTTAGAAAGGAAAAAAAAAATGTTTTATACAAAGATCTTTGTTATAGCATGCACAAAAAGGGAATGTAGAATTTCTCATAATGGATACTTATGTTTGCGCAATCTCCAATTTCTTCAATAACTCACTAACAGAGAACTTAGTGTACTGCATTACTTCAGATTATGTATGAGCACGTTCAATATTTTTTTTCACTTTATGGGTTTATTGAACTATGATCCCCATAAACGATTGAAAACTACTATGGCACAATTAGCCATCAAAAGGATTCCAATTGATAAGAATTACTTATTTTTTATGTCTGCTTCTCTTCGTCCTAGCCTTGGAGTATCAACTGTTAGAACAATAGCCTTGAATCCGCTTCTTTCAGCTCTCTTGACTATACTTTCTGTGACATCTCGTCTTCTATAAACCTACAGTAAGTACAAGAAACCTATAAACACCAACAATAGGCTAAAGAGAGCCACATGAACACTAGATAGCAGAAAGTTTGATCTTACGTATAACTGAAAGAAACGAATGGCATTGCAGCTCGAAGCAACCTCCTCAAGCGTGCAAGTAGAAGAAAAAGATAGCACCTGACATTGGAAAGAGATTTAACTGAAATCTCACAAAACTACCATGAAGTTTGCTTGCACAGAACTAGCATAAACTGCGTTTATTGGAGAAAACTATCATGAATTTCTTCAATTAAGCGCGTGGCATATTTTGGACAATTTTATCTCAGTCCTTTGCATATCTTTTATACACTGCATGTCTGAACTTGATGGCTTGACATATAAATAAGGGTAGTTTAGGCCTGTTGTTCAAGATGTTAATGCCATTAATAACAATTTGTGCACAACCCCCATGGTAATTTTGTGAAATTATCCTAAATTTAACAAAGCAAATATGTTAAAATTCAACTTAACAAGAACAGTACCATTATGGAGTTACATGATGCTGCAGCTCTCGCAGTTGCTATCTCTCCTAAGCAACAAAAGGATTGAGTCATTAATCAAAAATACATTCAATATTTACACAATTCTCTAGCAAAGATAATTACCTTCTGGATGTGCTAATTTGTGACTTCCAGTAGGAGCAACAATGATGGGTGAATGCAGATCATATCCCTGTTAGCCTAACAAAACAAAGTGTGGGGCCCACAAAGGTGGGCCCCACAAAGAAAAATGAAATTTCGGTGCCGGTTTCTTTGAAGAATGAAAAAGGTGGCGGGTCCCGCAAATATTTATTATTAGTGGCGGGTCCCACTGATAATATTATATTTGTGCATAGTGTTTTCTCAAACACTATAAATAGGGCCCTAAACTCTTAAGGAAATCCCATCCAAGAAACAACTCCTCTCATAGAAGAGTAAGAGAGAAAATACAGAGAGAGATTGTGAGAGTTCTTGGAGTGTATCTGATCAAGAGAGGGTGTTCTCTTTGATCTATTCTTTTGGGATATAAAAGAATTTGGCGTCGTCGTTGCACCGTGGAGTAGCTCCGAAGGAGTGAACCACGTATATCTGTGAGTACTCTGGTTGATCTTGTGCCTTTATTTTGTGTATTCTGTCTCCGTTAGAGACGTTCTTATTGGGGTGTATCCTAACAACTGGTATCAGAGCCTGACTTAGAGTATATATATCTGCTTATCGTATGCTCTGTGGCTGCCACTAAAAGTGGATTCTCCACATCAGAAAATAAGTTAGATTAATATTTACTCTTTTAAGGCATTTGGTACTATTCACGTGTACGGTACTATTCACGTGTACGGCACTATTCACGAATACGGTACTATTCACAAATACGGTTCGGGAAAGACGTAATCTTTCACCATGGGATCTACAGTTGATGGAGGCCTTGGAGGCGCTGTATGAGAAGCCGTCTGCTTCAAATAAGGTGTACCTGATGAAGAAGATGTTCAATCTAAAGATGCAGCAAGGAGCTCGCGTGGCGGACTTCTTGAACGAATTTCAGGCTGTGGTGCAACAGCTTGCTGCAGTAGATCTCAAGTTCGACAATGAGATCCAAGCTCTTCTGCTACTTTCTTGTCTACCAGATTCATGGGAGAATATGGTGATGGCGGTGAGCAACGCCAATGGCAATGACAAGATGAAGCTCGACATGGTGATTGGGGCAATTCTGGATGAAGAATCTCGCCGTAAAGTCTCAGGAGCTGAGGCCTCTAGCAGTGGGAGTGCTCTGCATGTCGAGGCACGGGGGCGTGCGCAGAAGAAGGGTAGGGGACGACGAGGCCAATCAAAATCCAGAGGGAAGTCTAAATGGCCGAACCCGAATGGTTACGGTGAAGGGAAGTGCTTCAGATGCGGAAAGAAGGGCCACTTTGCACGGGACTGCAGAGTTACTGTTCCAGCATCAACAGAGGATGATCGGGCTGACGGTACAGCTAATCTCATGCACGAGACGGATTCGGATGCACTTCTCTTATCCCTAGAAGACAAAAGCGATGCGTGGGTCATCGACTCTGGCGCATCTTTCCATACAACCTCACAACAAAAGCTGCTTTCATCGTTCGTGAAGGACTTGGGGACAGTCTATCTTGGCGACGATCAACCTTGCAAAGTTTCCGGGAAGGGAAATTGTACCCTCAAGATGGAGGGCGGGACCACCTTGACGCTGAACGACGTTCGGCATGTACCGGATCTCAGGCGAAATCTTATATCAGTCGGGTAACTGACTGACTCCGGCTACAGAGTATCTTTCGAGCAGAGAAGCTGGAAGGTGTCCAAGGGTGCCCTGGTGGTGGCACACGGCAAACGCGAGGGGTCTCTCTACATCGCCAACGGGAAGATCGACCACTTGCTTGCTGTAGGACAAGCATCATCATCATCATCCGTCGACTGCATGACTTGGCATCGACGACTTGGCCACATGAGCGAGAAGGGGATGCAGATTATGGCCGCGGGAGAGAGGCTTCCGGGTCTGAACAAGATCGATCTGACTTTCTGTGAGGACTGCATCCTGGGCAAACAAAAGAAGGTGAGCTTCAACAAGACCGGACCGACTCCAAAACTGCAGAAATTGGAGTTGGTGCACACCGATGTGTGGGGACCTGCGCAAGTCCCATCTGTTGGCAACTCTCTTTATTTTGTTATTTTTATTGATGATGCTACTAGAAAGCTGTGGGTATTCTTCTTGAAGCACAAGTCAGATGTTTTTACTATCTTCAAGAAGTGGCTTGCCTGTGTGGAGAATGAAACAGGCAATAAACTGAAGTGCCTAAAATCCGATAATGGAGGCGAGTATTGCAGCCAGGAGTTCGAGAACTTTTGCTCGTCCCATGGGATTCGGAGACTGAAAACCGTCCCAGGCACACCTCAGCACAACGGAGTGGCGGAGCGCATGAATCGCACTATCTTGGAGCGCGCCAGAAGTATGAGGATCCACTCCGGATTGCCCAAGAGTTTTTGGGCCGAAGCTGTCAATACTGCTGCATACTTAATCAACCGCGGGCCATCCGCAGCTCTCAGTTATGGGATACCTAAGGAGGCTTGGACCGGAAAGAAGCTGAAGCTAGAGCACTTACGAGTATTTGGTTGTGACGCTTATGTCATGACCAATCCTGCAGACCGGTCAAAGCTTGATCCAAAGTCAAAGAAGCTCTCTTTCATCGGCTACGGAGGAGATGAGTATGGGTACCGTTTCTGGGATCACGATGCGCGCAAGGTGGTGCGTAGTCGTGACGTCGTGTTCCATGAGAATGCGGTGTACAAGACCAAAGAGGTGAGTGGGAGTCAGCTATCTCCCCCTCTTTTTCCAGTTATTATTGATAGTGAGGACGGCGGTGAGATACCAATCAGCATAGAAGACGGAGACCAAGAGAACGTGCGGGATGCACAGCAGCAGGATCTAGCAGAGTTGCCGATCGCAATTCGCAAAGCTCCAAGAAATCCAAAGGTGCCAGAGAGGTACCTTTCCACCATGAATTATCTTCTCCTGACTGACAGTGGTGAGCCAGAGAGCTATGAGGAGGTACAGCAGACCGGCAAAGCTCGGGGTGAGTGGGAGTCTGCCATGGAGGAAGAAATGAAGTCCTTGATGAAGAATGGGACTTGGGAGCTCGTAAAGCTTCCAAGAGGGAGAAAGGCTCTTCACAATCGGTGGATTTATCGGGTCAAGGATGAAGCCGATGGACGGAGACGCTACAAGGCGAGACTTGTTATGAAGGGCTATGAGCAGAAAACAGAGATAGACTATTCTGATGTTTTTGCTCCCGTCGTCAAGTTGACCACGATCCGAACTGTGCTGAGCATTGTGGCAGTTCGAGATCTCCATCTAGAGCAGATGGATGTGAAGACAGCATTCCTTCATGGAGATTTGGAGGAGGAGATCTATATGCATCAACCAGTGGGCTTCGAGGAACGAGGCAAAGAGGGTCTCGTGTGTCGCCTGCGCAAGAGTTTGTATGGCCTGAAGCAAGCTCCGTGACAGTGGTACATGAAGTTCGAGAACTTTATGGAGGAGAACGGTTTTCTCAAATGCGACACAGACCACTGCTGTTTTATCAAGAGATATGGCGAATCCTATGTAATACTCTTGATTTATGTTGATGACATGTTGATTGCAGGGCCCGACTTAGCCCGCATTGAGGAACTCAAGGGGCGTCTCTCCGAGTGCTTCGAGATGAAGGATCTGGGTCCAGCAAATCAGATTCTTAGGATGAGGATCATCAGAGACAGATCAGCACGGAGGCTGAGGTTGTCTCAGAAGGTCTATATTGAGAAGATTCTTGAAAAGTTTGGCATGGAGAAAGCTAAACCGGTGGGCTCGCCGTTTGCAAGCCATTTCAAGCTATCGAAGACCCAAGCACCAGAGACTGCTGAAGAGCATGAGTTCATGGCCAACATACCATATGCATCTGCCGTCGGGAGTTTGATGTATGTGATGGTGTGTACGAGGCCAGATATTGCACAAGGAGTGGGATTTGTGAGCCGCTTCATGAGCAATCCAGGGAAGCAACACTGGGGTGCGGTCAAGTGGCTTCTACGCTACTTGAGATGCTCGTCCGACCGATGTCTTGAGTATGGCGGGACAGATTTGCAGCTAGAGGGCTTTTGTGATGCAGACTATGCCGGGGACATAGACTCGAGAAGGAGTACGAGCGGCTACATCTTCATCTTGGGTGGTGGAGCGATAAGTTGGAGATCCAAGTTACAGGATACTGTGACTTTATCGACAACCGAAGCCGAGTACGTGTCTGCAGCAGAGGCAGCAAAGGAGTTGCTATGGTTGAAGGCTTTTCTTCTCGAACTTGGAGTAAGCTTTGAGAAATACTTCATCCATTGCGATAGTCAGAGTGCCATTCACTTGTCAGAGAACGACGCATTCCATGCTCGGACCAAGCATGTTGACGTAAAGCACCATGCCATACGGAGATGGCAAAACAGGGACGAGTTCAAGCTTGTAAAGATTGATACGAGGTACAATCCAGCCGACATGCTGACCAAGCCAGTTCCGCTCGAAAAGGTAAGGCTGTGTGCAGCCTCATACGGCCTTCGTTGAGAATGTTGAGGATCGTGCAAGACGCCAAAGATACAAGACATCCGGATGATGCAACCAAGAAGGGTGTGAAGATATGATTGATATTCAATCAAATCTTCAAGTGGGAGATTGTTAGCCTAACAAAACAAAGTGTGGGGCCCACAAAGGTGGGCCCCACAAAGAAAAATGAAATTTCGGTGCCGGTTTCTTTGAAGAATGAAAAAGGTGGCGGGTCCCGCAAATATTTATTATTAGTGGCGGGTCCCACTGATAATATTATATTTGTGCATAGTGTTTTCTCAAACACTATAAATAGGGCCCTAAACTCTTAAGGAAATCCCATCCCAGAAACAACTCCTCTCATAGAAGAGTAAGAGAGAAAATACAGAGAGAGATTGTGAGAGTTCTTGGAGTGTATCTGATCAAGAGAGGGTGTTCTCTTTGATCTATTCTTTTGGGATATAAAAGAATTTGGCGTCGTCGTTGCACCGTGGAGTAGCTCCGAAGGAGTGAACCACGTATATCTGTGAGTACTCTGGTTGATCTTGTGCCTTTATTTTGTGTATTGTCTCCGTTAGAGACGTTCTTATTGGGGTGTATCCTAACAATCCCAATAAATTTGTTGACATGTTTATGTTTTTAACATCAAGAAGAACTCTTGGTCTCAACCTGAAATTCCATGATAAACAAATTTGAATAAAACATAGAAATTGCAACGAGTATTCCCGGGAAAAAAGGCTTCAAAGTAATTGAAGAAAAGGAGTTACATAATTCTTTGATATCCTTTGATGTTCTCGTCCAAAGAATATTGATCTTCTGCTCCTCCTTTGAAGTAATCATAGTACATTTTTGGGAGTTTTTGTCTGGCAAGCTCTTGAAACTCATTTATGTTAACAGGATCGTTGCCCATGATTTCCTGCTGAGCAAAAAATTTTATGTGTAACATTAGAAATGCGGACATGTAATAATTATAAGTAAACAATACTTACAAAATAAAAGGAAGATATTTGATATATCATCCATAACTTTGGTGGACTTGTCTAATTGGTGGATGTATATTAGTAACGGGATGCACAAAATCCCGAATTATGTAATTTAAAAACCAAATTAAGAATGAATAACCACGAATTGTAAGAGAACACACAATCGCAATTTTGAAAATTTCTGGGGGTGGTTTTCATCTCTTTCTCGTGCATATTTTAGATTCGGCGGCTACGAGAGAACTTTTTCAATATAAACACTTACCCTGAGCTCTCAAAAAATGTAGCATCTAATCCATACTTTCCGGTACTCTACTTTGATATTTTCATTTAAGTTAGCTAATTAATCAACATATCAATACATATAGGTACCTGTTTATAATTCCACAATTGAAAAGGATGATCACATTCAAAGATTTCTTGATTAAAAAGAAACCCACATAACTCATTCAAGTGGAGATCTTTCAAGCTAAATTCCTACCGCTAATTGTCTCTACAAGTGAATGGTTCAAAGAAATAACAATCTTAAGGACTTTTTGATGTGAAACGAGACATGGGGTCTATCAGAATCAGCGATTTAATTCAAATAAAATATCGTTTCACCAAATTTCATGATCTTAGGTAGGAAATTAAATTCAAAACAACTAATGTGACAGATGGATTAAACGAAATTTGCATCAATAGTTATGATTAATTCCATTCTCGATCAATTTAGCTGCAATATTCATTATCATGCTCAAGTTCTACAATCAATATCAAATTTAAACAGTCACATGCTCAATTACTCTCGACTCACAAATATAATCTAAGCAGTGAACATATGATAAGAGTTTATAGATGAAATACTCATATAATTAACTAATAAAATGAGATTAACAAAAAAAATAATTTATTGGGCTATCAGTGGTGACGGTCGACGGATGAACTGGTGACAACAACGACGTCGAACTAGCAACGACGGCGGCGGCGAACTGAGCGACGACAACGGCGGCGGCGAACTGAATGACGACGAGGTCTACGCGGGTAGGGCGATGTGATGACCTGTGGGTAGGCGGCTATGGAGGAGGAGGGGATCAGGGTCGGTTGCTGTTTGGAAGAGGGAATGACATAGGCGGTGGGCTGGGAGTTTTGCGATTGATGTAAAGGTGGTAGGGAGGCCGGGTTGGGTGTCGGGGCTGCCTGAGGATAGAGGGGAGCAGGGGAAGGAGGCGTGACTTGTGGAAGAGCTGGTGGGGCTGTTTGGTGGGAAGGAGGGCAGGGAAGGGAAGGTCGGCGGCTTGTGAAGCAAGGGGCGGTGACTTCGTTGAAGGATGCTGGGGTTTTTGACGGGCTATTTGTAGGGGGAGAAGCAGGGAGGAACGACGGCTGTGTGAGATGGAGTTGGGGACTGAACGGGAAAGGGGGCGGTAGCATGTGGAGGAGGTGAAGGGCTGGGCGCGGTTGCTTGGGGAGGAGAAGGACAGGGCTGTTTGGAGAGGAGAAGTCGGATGGCCTGAGGGGGAGGGGATTAGGGGGAGGGCGTGGCGTTTTTGTGGGAGATTGGCGGCTGTGAAGAGGAGAAGAAAAGTCGGCCTAGAGTTTCACACCCTCGGGCCTCGGCTTCACACCAAAAATTAGCTAACAAAATATTTCATTCAATTCTTCATTTTTCTTTCATTCTGATTACAACAGTGCTTTCATAGAGCAATTACAAAATCTCTCAAAATCAATCAAATTCCTCAAATCACCCGGATACTAAAAACTGTTTAACTACTAAACTTGACCCAAATTTTAAAAATTAAAATCCTACCAAAATAGAAAAATCCCTCGAATTTCTCATAATTAAAACTAAATTAAGATCTGATCAAACTTGTCAAATCTTCCTTATTCAAAACTAAAATAAAAGAAAGTCAAATAATAAATATGAAAATTGCTATTATTGTCCTCATCACTTTTCTTATACATTCAACATTCTGGCCCACTGCCGTTCCAGTATGCCTCCTCTTGGGTTCGATTCTCAGCTTAGTTTAAAAAAAAAAAGCATTTTTTTATGGAGGACATGGGCATCTAATAAGATAAACAAAGATGTGCAAAGTTACATCAACTATGATAATCAAATAAACATGCCAATCATTTGATTGAACACTTCAACTGAAGCTACAATTAAACTTTATAAACTTGGCAAAATCAAGCAGCCAAATTTTATCATGGAAGCTATCAACTTACCAAGATTGAATCAGAGGAGTTTTGGGGCCGCCGTACTTGGTCGTTTTCTTTCCCGTTTCGGATGTTGCCAGCTCCAGTATTGTATCGCCGGCTGGGACCCACCAGTTTGTTTCGTTTATTTGTTACGGTTTTGGATCCGTCGTTACGTTTGCAGAAACCAAGCCCAACAAACCATCGGATGCTGCTCGTGATTATCCTTATCCAATATTTCCATCCGACATACTAGTGGTGTGCAAATGGTCGGTTCGGTTCGGTTTTTACCAAATTTTGAACAATCGAACTGAACCGTTGCAAGTCGATTCGGTACGGTTCGGTTCGGTTTGTTCGGTTCTAACTTTATCAAACTTGTTATCAAACTACATACTATGTTAAAGAAAAAAAGATATCAATAAAGTGGGAGATTATGAAGCATTAAACACTGATATTATTTACAACCCATAATGATTCAGGTCCTAAGACTCCTAATAGTTATAAGGAATGAACTCACGTCCATCCAAACAAAACGTAAGGATTTCTCAAGCACAAAATTTGAGTTCAAAAGTTTTATTCTTATGAGCCCACTCTCCTATTTCCTACGATAACCAGAGTGTAATTTATAGAAAATAAGTTTATACTTATCGAGGCAAAGTGTAACTTAAGAGTTAAGACTAGCACTAATATGATTTATTTATAAATTACCAAATTGACACCAATAATCAAAATCAGTGTCTATTTTTAGTATTTTGAACTATCCAATAAACAAACGAGCGACATCAAACAGTACATTAACAAAAAATAATACAAGGTTTACAGATATAGGCCTGTAAGTTGCTGTCAAAACAGGGATAAAAAATATAAAACAAATTCAAGAGTTAGAAAATTCAGGCCTGATCGGGAGCAGTCGTGATATCCCTGTCCTAGAAGATTAAGGACCCGCCTATCGCCCTGGCGCAATTTGTCCTCTCTCCCCTAGCGGTAAAAACCCCCGGAATCGGCCGGCCTCTGCACTCGGGCGTGAGTCACAGAGCTTATGCTCAGACGAAAACGGTTGCGCAAAGAATAGAAAATATGTAGCCAAAATTTCTTGGAGGTATGAGAGTAGAGAAAGAAGAGAGTTTAGAAGTTTTCCTCTTCGTTGGTGTGTTTCTGAATGAGCTCCAAGCCTCCTTTTATAGGTGATGAGAGGTGTAACCCCCGCTGAATCCAAGGGACCGTTACGCATAAGTTTTGCTTCCGTTACCCGCATACAGCGGTTACAGAACGTGTAAAACGTGCAAAAATAAAAGCTTGAGAAGAAAAAAGGTGTGCGTGTGCGGTGCGGCGTAGCGCGGGCGAGGCGTGGCGTGCGTGCGCGCCCACGTGTGTGGTAGAAATGCAAAGCCCACAAAACCCAAAACACTATTCAAAGCCCAATAAGGAGAGAACCATTATATACCCTTCACTATTCATCTTATTTTCCAATGTGGGACTATTCACAAAGGCAAAATTGCCTTTTCATGACAAAGCTTCCAACAGTCCCCCCCAAAAGGCAATGTTGACTGAAAATTTAAAATAATAAATCAATAAATAAATCACAAAATAAATATAGGTTGGGCAACCTTTCGTATCGTGAATTCGGGAAAGGTAGCTTTCGGCTTTGAACCTTTCCTTAGTGAGTTCATCGCCACCTGAGGGACATAATGGACTAGGCCTTGAATTAGGCCCCTTAGATCAGGTATTGATAAAAACACACACAATACGTTTTCATCTATTGAGCTAAGCGGGTTGAGTATTAAAGGCCATGCTCACAAAAAACTGACTCATGAGAGTTTCTAGGGGTCAGCCCTACCCCCCAACCGCGGCCATCACGGTTCCTCTCACGTAGGTAAGTCCTCAAAGGGTACTATAGCTGTTTATTTAATACCCCCCACAATACACGCGTTGAACTTATTAAGAGTAAAACTCAGCCTAGCCAACTGTATCATAAGAGCATCGTCATCATAGAGAAGGGGTAGTAGCAAATGCTACATAATGATATATAAATATATCTAGGTCGATGCTCCATATGAGAGTCACTTGTCCAGCTTGTTTCTACCACATTGAACCGACATTGTGACTACGTCTCCAAATAAGGGTTGGGTTGTCGTTGTTAGTGACCTCATTTATGGGCTTAACCCCATCTCCCTCGATGAATCCAGAACCAGACTCCTGGATAATCCCTTAGTCAAAGGGTCAACAAGATTTTTCTCAGACTTTACAAAGTCCAAGATCACAACTTTACCTAATAGCCGTTGTACAGACTTATATCTTATTTGAATATGTCTGTTATATTTTTTATTTACATGTACTTGCTTTAGAAGCTTTATGGTAGATCTAGAATCAGAGTGAATGGAAATAGGAGGAGAGGGTTTAGGGACCAAAGGAAGTTCAGAGAGAAGATCTTTTAACCATTCGGCTTCTGTGCAAGTAGTATCAAGAGCAATCAGCTCAGATTCCATGGTGCTCCTGGCAATTATTGTTTGCTTACATGATTTCCAGGATACAGCAGCACCACCAAAAAGAAATACATATCTAAATATAGACTTTACACTGTTGGAATCCGTGACCCAGTTGGCGTCACTATACCCTTCTATAGCATCAGGGTAACCAGTATAAGTCAAGCAATAGTCAATTGTGTCTTTCAGATATTTGAATACTCTTTCTAAGGCAGTCCAATGATCTTTGCTAGGATTGCTAGTATACCGACTCAGTCTCCCTATAGCATAAGCTATATCAGGTCTGGTTCGGTTGGATATGTAAAGAAGAGATCCAATCATCTGAGAATATTTCAGCTGTGAGACAGGTTCACCTTCATTCTTCTTTAAGGATATAGAAGAATCATAAGGTGTGGAAACAAGTTTAGAGTTATGAAAGTTGAATTTGATTAGAATTTTATCAATGCTATGGGAAAGACTCAAAGATATTCCTCTAGTGTCTTTAGAGATTTTCATTCCAAGTATCATGTCTGCAAGACCTAAGTCTTTCATATCAAAGTTTTTGGAAAGATAATCCTTAACCTTTGAAATTAATTCAAGTGTTGTTCCAAAGATAAGGATATCAGAGAATGACATAGTCATTGTTTATCACTTTAGAATAAACACATTTATCGTGGTCATTCACAGTGAAGTCATATTGTGCAATGACGTTGTTAAATTTCTGGTGTCATTGTTTAGGAGCTTATTTAAGACCATACAAAGATTTAACAAGCTTACAGACTTTGTTTTCCTGACCCTTGGTAATGAGGCCTTCAGGTTGGTGCATATAGATCTCTTCATCTAAATCACCATTCAGGAAAGCAGACTTGACATCTATCTGATGTATGATAAGCTTATGGACAGCAACAAAGGCTAATAATACTCGGATAGTTGAGATTCGGGCTACAGGAGAATATGTATCAAAATAATCAATGCCTTTTTGTTGAGTAAAGCCTTTAGCTACTAATCTAGCTTTAAATTTATCTATGGAACCATCAGCTTTGAGTTTCTTCTTGAATATCCACTTACAGCTAATAGGTTTACAACCTGGAGGTAAGTCAGTGAGTATCCAAGTATGGTTTTCCATGATAGATTTAATTTCATTATCAATGGCTTCTTTCCAGAAAGGAGATTCAGGTGAATCCATTGCTTCTTGGAATGAACTTGGATCACCTTCAACAAGAAAGGTAAGGAAGTCTTCTCCAAAATCCTTTTCGATTCTACCCCTTTTGCTTCTTCGAGGTTCAAAATCAAGAGGTTGAGACGAACTGGAAGATGGTAGATCAGAAGGAATGGATGATCTGGGATTTTCTGAGATTTTAGATTTGAAAGGAAAGATGTTTTCAAAGTAGACTGCATCTCTTGCTTCAATGATGGTATTGTTGGATATGTCACTAATTTCAGATTTGATAACCAGAAATCTGTTAACATTGCTATCTAGTGCATATCCAATAAAAGCAGCATCTACAGTCTTAGAACCAGTTTTTCTCTTCTTAGGTTCGGGAACAGCTACTTTAGCCAAGCAACCCCAAACCCGGAAGAAATTCAGATTAGGAGATCTCCCCTTCCAATATTCATAAGGAGTTGTATCAGGATTTTTCTGGGGAATTCTATTGAGAACGAAGCAAGCAGAAAGAAGAGCTTCACCCCAGAGATTTTCAGATGCTCCTGAACTGAGTAACATATAGTTCACCATGTCTATTAGGGTTCTATTCTTTCGTTCAGCTACCCCGTTAGACTGTGGTGTATAGGGTGTTAGACCCTAGAGGGGAGGTGATTAGGGTCTTATGCTAATCTAATCTGATTATATGCCAATTAAAATTAATTAACAAGTTATCTTAGAAAGTATGAAATATAACAACTATATAAGCAAGGATAAGCAATATGAGCAATGAGATATATCCTATATGATGAAATATATATATGCAAGGATATATAAACAACACAAGGATAAACAATCTAAACAAGATAGTGGATGATATAGAAATGAACAATGCACAATGGCGATGTAAGATATGAACATAAATATGAATGAACGCCAAAGCACACTCAAACAAGCAATATGATCACGGAGTTCGGACCTTCCGTCCTACGTCTCCGCTCCCCACTCCCGGGGAGAAATCCACTATCACAACCGGATTTTTTACGCTCATCCGAATAACGTTTACACCTCACAGTATCGATTTTCAATGCTCACCGATCAATGTCACTCCTCACACTCGGTTTTCTAGTTCACCGAAAAATTCACAACACACTCGATTTTCTAGCTCACCGAAAACCTTACAATCTCATAATATAACAAATAATTTGTTCTCTATAATAGATGAGAACTCAATGTAGCACAACTCAATGTTACAATCTCTCACAACCCTAAATATATTATGAATGCAAATACAATAAGCTCAAGTGGGTGTGTGTAACAATGAGATTCAATAAATCAAAACTAAACTCAATTAAAATCTAGCATATAGAAATTATAAACAAAATAATAAATAGCTAGAAATGAGTTTAGAGATTCTTCTCTGAATAACAAGATGGAGAGATGGAGATTGAAGTCCAAACAAGAAGATGATCTCCTCCACTTGTGAAAACCAAAACAGCTTTAAACCAAACCCTTAAACAAGCTTAAACTCTTTTTCAAAACTCTTTAAAACATTTCTTGTGTATCTGTAAAAACAGAGGTAAGGGGGGTACTTATATGAAATCCCAAAGGTAAGAGAAATCCAAGAAAAATGACCAAAAAACTGTTGGGGATTCGAAACAATCAATCGAACCCTTGCCCTTCTGGACCTTGTGTTGAAAGTAGGAAAGTAGGAATAAACCACAAATAAAGATCTAACCTTGTAAAAAAGTAGAAGGAGATGAACACACGGATTTAACGAGGTTCGGCAACGTGCCTACGTCCTCGGGAGCCACACCACACAATCTTTTATTAATTGAAGAAGAAAATACAAGCTCTCAAATAAGGGGTTAATCTCTCTGAGATTCTCTCTCTCTTTGTAGTCAACAAACTCTCTTTTGTATGATGTACAAACCCTAAAACGTTTAGGGTATATATATAGCATCCTGGTTGAAATAGAATCCCAAACGGAACAGGAAACTGTCAAAACTACGCGCGGTCGACCGGCCCGGTCGACCGTCCCGGTCGACCGATCAGATTCCAGAGAGTTTGGCGGTCGACCGGCGTGATCGACCGATCGCAAAACCCGAGAGCAGTTTTCCTACAAGATTTTAGCGGTCGATCGGGCCGATCGACCATGACCTGATCTAGACCCTTCCCAGCTCGTGTGCACGTTCGCGGTCGACCGACCCGGTCAATCGTAGATCTGTCTGCTTGTTTTTCTTATCTTTTTGATTCCAGCTCTTGTCTCGAACTTTGGGTCTACACCTTAGACTAACAATCTCCCACTTGGAGACCAAAGTGCCTGTAATGAGTTCCCCCGAACTCTCTCATTCTTCGCATGCATCTTTTCCCCCGAAAAAATTCTTCCTTCAATCAACACTATCCCGACGATCTCGCCGATCCTCGTAGTGTGGCTCCGCCTTCGTCTTCTACTCGTGAAGACCAACTGAAGTTGCGCACAACTCCAGTTTTTCAATGGTGACTGCCTTCGTCAACATGTCCGCCGGATTTTGACTCCCCAAAATCTTCATTAAATGTAACTTTTCGTCTTCAACTAGCGAGCATATAAAATGGTATTTGACATCGACGTGCTTCGTTCTGGCATGATATACTAGATTTTTGGCAAGATGTATAGAGCTCTGGCTATCACAATAAAGAACTCCTCTCCCTTGCTTCAGATCCAACTCTTCCAAGCACCCGTTCAACCAGATCATCTCCTTGCTTGCTTCAGTCACCGCGACATACTCAGCCTCGGTTGTAGATAAAGTCACAATTTTCTGCAGACGTGAGACCTTACTCACTGCTGTTGACGCTAAGGTATAAACATACCCCGTGGTGCTCCGCCTCGTATCATGATCACCGGCGAAGTCCGCATCCACGTATCCCTGCAGTACCAATTCTTTCCTCCTGAAACATAGTGGTTTATTTGTTGTCCCTCTCAAGTACCGCATTATCCACTTCACGGCCTCCCAATGCTGCTTCCCTGGATTGCTTGCAAATCTGCTCATAACTCCCACTGCATGGGCGATGTCCGGCCTCGTGCAAACCATCGCGTACATGAGACTCCCAATGGCCGAAGAGTATGGCACCCTGCTCATATGCTCTCTATCTGCATCTGTCTTAGGCGATTGCTCCTTAGATAGCTTGAACTGACTTCCGAGGGGTGTGCTAACAACTTTAGCATTCTGCATGTTGAACCTCTGAAGTACCTTCTCAATGTATTCAGCTTGGCTCAATCTCAATGTCCCTTCAGCTTCATCCCTACTGATTCGCATCCCTAGAATCTGCTTCGCTGCACCCAGATCCTTCATTACAAATTCCTTTGCTAGCTACCTCTTCAAACTGTTTATCTCCTCTAAATACGGTCCTGCTACCAACATGTCATCAACATATAATAACAAAATAATAAAGCTAGACTCGAACCTCTTGAAATAACAGCAATGATCCGAATTGCATCTTCTGTAACCATTGTTCTGCATGAAGTTATCAAACTTCTTATACCACTGTCTCGGGGCCTGTTTTAAACCATATAAGCTCTTCTTGAGCTTGCACACCATCTCTTCCTTTCCTTCTTCAATGAAGCCAACAGGCTGCTTCATGTAGATTTTTTCATCCAAGTCACCATGAAGAAAGGCAGTCTTCACATCTAACTGCTCAAGGAAGAGGTCTTCTACAGCTACCAAACTCAACACCACTCTGATTGTTGTGAGTTTCACAACAGGGAAAAATATCTCCGTGTAGTCAACTCCTTCCCGCTGTTGAAACCCTTTTACTACTAATCTGGCATTGAATCTCTTGCTTCCATCACTCTCCTGCTTGACCCGGTAGACCCATTTATTGTGTAAGGCTTTCTTCTGCGCTGTAGGCGTCAAAAAATGCTGAAAGATATCCAAACACAGCTCAGGAGGAGGACATCCAAAATGCCAAAAAAAGAACACAAGTTTGGGTTGTCTCGTCGGCGAGACAGTCTTTACTGTCTCGCCGGCGAGACAGTCTTTACTGTCTCGCCGGGCGAGACAGACTTTACCGTCTCGCCCAGGCGAGACAGACTTTACTGTCTTGCCCAGGCGAGACAGACTTTTACTGTCTCACACGCGAGACAGTTCCCAGAGGCTCAAAACTGCTTTGCATAACCGCCAACACGTGGCCACTAACTGTTCAAGAATGTGGGAAACGTCGTGGGCGAGAATCACGTGAATAACTGTCAAAATAACGGAATTTGAAATGTGGGGAGGCAGTTACAAGAAACTGTCAGGAAGTTGAGGAGTTTCGAAATAGTGTTTTACTGTCTCGCTGGGCGAGACAGCAAATTTACTGTCTCGCTGGGCGAGACAGCAAACACTGTCTCGGCCAGCGAGACAGCAAACACTGTCTCGCCCGCCGAGACAGCAAATGCTGTCTCGCGAGCACTATTCACACATGGGCTATAAATACCCCCGGGGTGATTTCTTGAAAAGGGGGCTGATCATTTTCTGAGCATTTTGGAGCAGACAGAGCAGAATTCCTGAGAGCAATTCCTTGACATTCGAGCTTTGACTTGAGTTCAAGAAGAACGACTATCTTACTTTGATAAGATATCGTTTCAAATTCTCACTTCGATAAACGAAGGAAGAATCATTAAAGCCTTCACGATTCAACCAGGATTTGTGATTCGGTGGTCCACGAACCAAAGCGCTCCCGGCACAGGCAAAGAACCCACGCAAGCAGTGATCTAAACAACGATCCTGCGTTTATTTTCTCAAGAGTTGTAATCTTTACTTTTGTTGTGTAAAAGAAGTCTTATAAAAAGACTAATTCTTTTGAATTTATTGTAATCGATCGAAGATATAATGAATTCAGCAGCAAAACCGACTTTTGACGAAAACATGTGCAGGTAGCTGGGCTAACTCCCATGTCTCATTAGTGAGTAGAGAATCCATCTCCTCCTGCATCGCATGCTCCCACTGTTTGGTGGAAATTTTGTAACAAGAAAATAATGAAAGAATTGTGTTCGATTTTATTCTCTCTAACTGCTTAGAAAAAGAATGTTTACAAATCTTTCAACTCTCAATTACAATTTGAATTCCTGAATACAAAAGAGAAGAGAATGAATTTGATTCTCTCCTTTGTTTAAATCTGGGTTCTTCACGGTAGCGATGAGATGCCTCCCTCGAATGCTCGCGTCGAGTTTGCTTCTCGTTGACGATCCGACGTCTTGTTTCACTGGAACGTGACCTCCTCCTCACGATTTGACGTTGTAGAGAACTTGCGTGGCAAGTTTTTGAACTCTGAATGAGTTTGTTTGATCTTAACCGTAATTGGTTAAACAAGCCAAGGATCTCTTCTTTGCTGTTAAAGAGAAGGATCCCAAAGCCAGCCCCCCAAAGCCAGATTTGCTGCCAAGTCTCAGATCCGAAAATGCCA
>BQKN01001082.1:808941-834680 GCA_022839385.1 Asparagus kiusianus | reverse complement strand
ACTTCCTAAAAATAAAAAACTAAATTGGATCAAAACTCTTCGACGTATAGTTTGAGCCTGAAGTCGCTTTTTTCACCCCAAAATCTGATTGGAACTGCTAAGCTGTGCGACTTGTGGAGTACTTCCCGGTCTTTCTAAAAAAATATAATAATAGTGATTCTATAGAAGGAATCAAAAGCTATACTCCGTTGAAGTTGCACACCAAAATCTGGCTGAAAATCATCCTCTTTTCTTGGATCGCCCGAGCTTCGCATGATCCGAAATTTTCCCAAAAGGCATCAACGACGCATCACATCATTCTTCAGAGGTAGGGGAAGGTACTGACTCCAGAGCCCAGTCATTCCCGTGGGTAGTAGAACTGGTGGAACCTTTTCGTAGTTGTCCTCGTTGATGATGAAAGGATGATGACTTGTGGTGTGAGGAGAGGAGAAGCCAGGTATGACCACAAAGAAGAGGAACTCTGCTATAGTTTTCTGTGGGAGGTTATAGGAGCCTCTTTGCTTGCTTTGGCTCACTTCCATTCAACTGAAATCTTCCATGACGAGGGGCGTTTTGTTAGCTTGAGATTGTGAACTTTTATATAGTAGTGTAATAGTGGGAGAATGGAGTTATAATGGCGTGGAAGTTAGAAGGATGAGAGGGTCAATTAGATGACATTATATTGAGGTAATAGTGTAATTAAAGATTAATAAGGAATGGAGAAGTAGAAAAGCGTTATGAGCAAGTGAAGACCAAGAGGTTAGTGAGGTGATCATAAGTTTGGTGACTTATCATAACCATCATCATGTTTTTTGCATATTCAATTATATTATACAATTTAAATGAGAATTAAATATAATCATGATGAATTAAAGTTTGGTATTAATATTGGGTAGATGAGGACAACTTTGTTATATTTACAATAGTTGAAGGGTAATTTAGGGTATGAAAAGTTTTTTTGGTACTCCCTCTTTTAAAGGGTAGATGATTTATAACCGAAGACCGAGCTTCAAATGGACATTGTTGCGTCCATTTTTTCTCGTCTCTCTTTCCTCCTCGATGTTGTATTCGGATCCAGGTGGGAAAAGGCAATGGTGTCTCGGTTTTCAATCGTGCAGAGAGTGTTAAAATTTCTAAATATTTCGCGTTTTTTCTATTCAAATCGAGCAGTTTGTTGTACTCATCTACATACTTCTATGTTTTTTTTTTTGTTTTTTTTTTGAGGAGCCGAGAGTCCCGATTGATGTCAGCAACATAGATGTGTCAACCTTGGGCCACAACTTGTCTTCACAAATTATTTTTTCCCCGTATCCGAATGCACAGGTTAGCACGTCCACAAGGTATTAATCCATGCGAGAGATTTGATCAGTTACGATCGAATTGAAACATAATAAGTTGGGTTTTCAAGGTATTGGTCCTGCAAATTATCTAAGTTGCACTACAAACGTAGTGTCCCGTTTCTCGGTCTCGGATATATGCAAATTGATCATTGTACGTAGTCTGTTTAAGACTTTTTTGTGGGGAAGTTCATAGGTTTATAAAACACGAGACGTTGTAGACTGGTTATTCCTTGTTTCATTACATTGAGGATCTCAATCGATCACGGGGAGTTCGAACATGGCTCCTGCTGATATCCTTTATAGTAGGGCAGCCAGTGAGAGTCATGGTGAGCTCTAGCTCACTGTTAAGCATTTCAATGACTTTTCTTACTCCTTGCTCTCCCTTTGCAGCTAAGCCAAATACCACTGGCCTTCCAATCTACGCAAAAAAGAGAGAAATATACAGGAAACTGTCACTGTTGAAACTTGAGATATCAAGGCAAGAGTAGAGTGATTATAGAGATGAGAGTATGTAAAAGGTATTAGAGCATACCATCACAGCTTTTGCACCAAGTGCTAAGGCCTTGAAAATATCAGTTCCGCGACGAAACCCTCCATCAACTAGAACAGGAATTGCACCAGAAACAACGTCCACTACCTGCAGCGTCAATTGATGTTGGGAGATCACACCAGTCATCGATTTGTCAGCAAAGTTTTATTTTTATCACATTTTAGTCTTTTTCTCTAACGGTTCATCTTGCGAAAGGATATAGTTTTTACTATGTGCCTAATTATCACTATGAATGAGCAGGTAAATGGTTACCTCTTCGAGAACAGATATTGGAGCTGGTGAATAATCAAGTTGGCGTCCACCGTGATTGGATACAATTATTCCAGATACTCCTGCATCCACTGCCCTTTGAGCTGTTTCATGGTTTTATTCGGTATGCTAATTAGAATTGCTTCATTTACAATATTGAAGAATGAAATAAAAGATGAAACTATAAAATTGAGGGAAATAGTACCATCCTCTGCAGTTAGTATGCCTTTGAGAAGAAGCGGTAACTTGGTAATAGATTTTAGCCATTCTATGTCCTGCAAATGTAAAATGTTAGATTCTACTCTACATTCCTACGTAAAGGGATGAAGCTGAAGTAGAATGATGTGAGAATTAAATTCTTTCTTTCACTATGAGCCCTTAGCAATCTTCTCTGAGCCTTTTGAGAAACTTTATTCAAGTTCAATTTAGATCTTTTCTAGCCTTTTAATAAGTATTCTTAGTTTAAGCAAATGTCTGGTGTATAACTTGTAGAAATATGCTAAAGAAAAGGTGGAGGCATAATAAGATTTTGTTGGAAATTGAAGTTAAATCTGGAATTAAACTGAGAAAACATATGTACTGTAATTTTTAATTTTTTAGTTCACTGCTGTGCGTTATAGAAACACTGTGCTTAAAGCAATATTTGGCCTACTCCGGTGCAAGGATCCCAAGGCCAAACTGCTTCCAGGAACAGCAGTACAGTACTCTGGTGTGTACCAACCCAGTACTGTCAAGATCTCCTCGATCTATAAGACCTTTTGGTCAAGGTAAAAGATCTCCTCGATCTCAGAACCTTACGGTTCAAAACCTTTTGGTTTAAGACAAGTTCATGTGGGTACAAGTTCCTGCAGCAGCAGCAGCACAACAACAACAACGTCGGGATCGACGTTCGTATTCCAGCACGCGACGTTCGTGTTCCACGTTCGTGTTCCACGCTCGCGAGATGATTTTCAGCCTTTCAGCCATTGACCAAGAGCTGCCTAAGGGCGCTATTTATAGGCCTCTAAGGCCAGCTCAAGAGTCACAAGCAATTAATGTGACTGTTACAAATATTAATGACAATTAAGATTGTAACATCAATGCATTAAATTGCTCTTAATGTTGTTGTAACTGCTGCATGCATTAACTCCTGAATACGAGACAATCAAGGGACGCGTTGCTACAAAACGCAAGGGTCACGTCTCAACAAATCAGACAAATCTCGTTTGACAAACGAACGTCGTCAAACAGGCGAACCTCGTATGACAGACAAACCTCGTCGAACGAGCGAACATAGTCAAGCAGGCGAACCTCGCATGACATACAAACCTCATCGATCGAGCGAATCACGTCAAGCAGGCTAACCTCGTATGACAGACGAACCTCGTCAACAAGCGAACCTTGTATGACAGACGAACCTCGTCGAACGAGCGAACCTTGTCAGACTACGAGTATGCTAGGGTCACCCTTGTGCGAATACGTAGCTCGTCCGCATGCTGCGAGGCAACCTTCGTGGCGACCATAGTGACAGCCAACGTGACGCCAAACAGCGCCACCTTGTCCCGATGCATCCGTGCGAATTGCAAAGTGCGTCTAACAAAGCGCCACTTAGCGCCTCAGCCCGATTAGCCCCGATCCCTGGCCCATTGGCCCCGGGCCCATTGGCTCACGGCCCACGATCCACTAGAACTTATAAGGGATTAATTCAAATAAAACACTTCTCGGCTTGCCGTTGGCAAGCCTCGAACAAGGGACCTTTTGAAACAACAAAACATTAACATTCCACTAGGCTACTAAGCATTTAAGAAAAGTTCTTGTAGTTAATATATATATAGTTTGAAAACTCATTTTGGAAAGCTATTTTTTTGACCAAAAAATCCAACAGATTTCTCTGTAAAAAGAATATTACTTGTGTTGGAAAAACAGTTAGCTTCTGTATCTACAGACTAAAATTTTACACTTGATGTACTGGACTTAAAGAAAGTATTCAGGTATACATATTACGTATTCGAGTTGCAAACATGATCAGTTCCAAGAAGGGGCAACTACATGTAACTCTAAATCATTAAAACATATAAAAGAATCCAAAAACATGTGAATTGAACAAAGTTTTGCTTTGCATTTTAGATCTGCAGTTAGGATACAATTTATAATCAAAACATGGGCAAAACTTAGAAATATTTTATGTAAAAAGTAACCAATTCATAATTCTTCTGATACAAGACAGAATTAACATCGTTGATTGTTTTGTACCTTCCAATTCAAAGAAGCATCCTTAGATTCAGACACAAATGCTTGAAGACCAGAGTCAGATTTCTGCAAGTAAAACAAATGAAAATAAGTATAGAATTTTTTTATATCTAACTATAATCTTATGCTTATGTGCCGAATTTTTATGATTATATCAATAAACATAGTTTCTACTCACTTTATCAGTATCAACTGATAGTAGACCTTCGAGATTTGACAATTTGGGTGCGCCCAATCTGCAGATCAAATATCAACATTTGCAATAAATCTAATACATGATTTTAGCATCAGATTCATGTCAAACTCACTAACTCAATAGTAGAATACTGAACGAAATCATGTTGCCTAGCTGCTATACAACTTTAGGAGTAAAGGATTCACTTGTTTTTAACGTCTGCTTCCCTTCGACCAAGTTTAGGAGTATCAACTGTCAAAACAATAGCCTTGAATCCATTGCTCTCTGCTCTTTTAACCAACTTGACTGTAACGTCTCGTCCTTTGTAAACCTGTAAAATTCCCCCCAAAAAAAGGTCTTAGAATATCAGAATGATCAATTAATGTGTACAACATGAAACTATGAAATAGAACATTACATATAACTGAAAAAAGCGAATAGCATTGCAGCTTGAAGCGACTTCCTCGATGGTACAGTTAGAAGCAGTGGATAGAACCTGAAAACAGAGAAGATTTCAGAACATCGAAGTACTTAAATTATTATTCTACACAATAAAATTGTACCATAATTGTGTTACAGGCTGCTGCAGCTCTTGCTGTTGCTAATTCTCCTATTTTATACAAGAAGATTTGGTGAGAAATTTATAAGGGGTTTTTAAGATATCAGTCTGCAAATACATGATCAGTATTTTGAAATAAGCCCGTGAAAACCTTCTATTTGTGTAACTTATAAGGTTTTGGGGAACTTATTTAACATTTAAGGACTTGTTTCATAATACCGATGATTTGCACGACCAATATCTTGAAAAACCCAATTTGTAACATTTTGACTCCTAGCTCAAATATCTGACATGGATTAGTACCTTCAGGGTGCGCTAACTTTTGCATTCCGGTAGGGGCAACAATTATTGGTGATGACAAATTGTACCCCAATAAGGCGGTTGACATATCTATATTGCTTACATCCACTAGGACTCTTGGTCGTAACCTGAGAATTCATGCTAAAAATAATCATGTGTTTTACACATGTCAACATAAAATCATAGCAAAAAGAAAGTAGGTGTTACAATATTCTTTGAAACGCTTTGATGTTCTCCCTTAAGGTAAATTCATCCTCAGCTCCTCCTCTAAAGTAGTCATAGTTCGTTTTCGGAAGAGCTTGTCTGGCGAGCTCTTGAAATTCACTCACATTAACTGGATCACATTCCATTTTCCCTGCACAAACTACCGATTCAAGTTTCGTATCCAATAAGTTTGTTTGTTCATGCATTCATCATTCTGAAGTAATGGTAAGCTAGTTTTGCCCATGGAGACATGAAATGTGACTATCTTCAGGGTTAGCAAATGAACTCGTTTACTTATCGGTTAGTGCACTTATAACAATCTGATACTGTCGACTTGTAATAAGATTGACCAACGATCACATAACCTCTGCTACTTCTCTCCATCAAGAAGCCATCCAATCTCATCCAAGGAATAGTTCTTCACAATCTCCAAAAATTAAATTTTGAGAAAAAACATCATAGCCAAACATGAAAGACAAAAAGTTGAAATCAGAAATTTGTCTTCAGAAATTAGAACACTTTTAGATCACACATATATAATCACCAGAAAGTAAAACCTGTAGCTGATTTTTTTCTTCATTAAAAGATCATTTCCGCTTGTATACTATAAGGAGTTTCAACATAGTTACTGCTTTTATCATTCAGCACAAATATCCAGAAATCACCAATTAAACTGCTGTGTTTACTTCAATAAACAAATTGGAGGGAGACTACAGATTTAAGCTCATCCTACATCAACTCAAAAACAATTTCATAGGTACCATTTTATTTTATTTCATAATCATGAAGATATAAGCACATAGCAAACTCTAGATGAATTAAACTGCAATAAATGAATGTATTGAGTAAACATCATTAGAAAAGGGACGGGGAAAAAAAGGATAAAGGAACCAAACCTTGGGGCTGAGAAGGAAGAACTCAAACAGAACGCTGGTTGACAAATTTCTTTTGTCCTGTAATTTAATAGGGTTAACTTCACAAACCCCTGAACTTTGGAGGGTGTTGCAATAACCCCCTTGAACTTTATTTATCTCACTTAACCCCCCTAAACTACTGGGTGTCTCACAAAACCAGCTTAAAATTTCTCTTAACTCATCTAACCCCCATGCCTATAATTTGCAAATAACTAAAATATCTTTGAGTGAAAATTTCCTAAACATTTATCACATGTCATGTTAAGGCAACATACTCCTTCCCCTAAAGTTCGAGTGTTTTCCTCTCAAGAAAAATTTAGTTATTTGCAAATTATAGGCAGGGGGTTAAGTGAGATAAGCTAAAGTTCAAGAGGGTTTTGTGAGACACCCCACAGTTTATGGGGGTTAAGTGAGAAAAACAAAGTTCAGGGGGTTATGTGCAACACGCCAACACCCACAAAGTTCAGGGGGTGGGGGGTTTGTGAAGTTAACCCTTAAAATTACTCTTACTTAACTGGCATGACAGAACAATGAGAACCAACAATAATGTTCTCTAGTAAAATATTTTTTGTGTTGTGCGCGGCAGAAGCTTCTTGTGCAACACGAACAATAACTCGAGATAAACCACAACCAATAAGCAAAACACAGCCACAACAAGAACAAACGATTTACGTGGTTCGGCAAGTTGCCTACGTCTACGGGGCAAGGGAGGGGGGGAGTTCTTACTATTAGAAATCAGAGAATACAAGTAGAGTTACAAATCTCACAGATCAAACCCTAAAACAAAGCTCTAAATCTCTCACAACTCTCCTACAATTGGATGCAATAATTCTCTCTCCAATACTGCTCAAAATCGTCCTTACTCTATCCTAATTAATCAGATTTAGGTTTATATATCAACTCAAAAATGAACCGGGTCAAAAACCAAAAGCCCAGCCCAATCCAGTTTGCGGTCGACCGCGACGGTCGACCGCGTAGGTTTCGCGGTCGACCGCGGCGGTCGACCGAACCACAAACCCGAGACTTAAATCGATTACAGTCATCCGCGGTCGACGGCGGCGGTCGACCGCCATCAGCTCCGAATCCTACTGGCCTTCGTGCACGTTCGCGGTCGACCGCTAGTCTGCCTGGCTGATTCTTTGTTGTTTCCTGTATTTCTTCAATTCTCCATCTCGGCGAATGTTTCCACCAAAACCGAGCCGACACCAAATCATCCAATAGTCCCTCAACAAGTCAGGGAACCAAACTAGAGCTGAAACGCGATCTCCCACCATCTGAATCAACAGATCAAACCGATTACATCTGAAAGACTGCCTACGTATCCTCTTGCCCAAGGAATCAAGCCGAACGCAGTTCACCCAAATGGCCTCCAAAGGCCTCAGCACTGAAGGATGTTCAAAAGCTTCAAACAATGACCAAATTTCACTCCTGAAACAAGTTTGGTCAACATATCTGCAGGGTTGTTATTCGTGTGGACCTTCTCCAATATGACGTCTCCATCATCCAAAACGTCACGTACAAAATAGAATCTGACGTCAATGTGCTTTGTGTGCGCATGATAAATCTGGTTCTTCGCCAAATAGATAGCCGACATGCTATCACAATATATCCGAATGGTCTCCTAAGCGATCCCCAAGTCCTCCAATAATCCACGCAACTATAAATCCTCCTTAATAGCTTCAGTTACTGCCATATACTCTTCCTCCGTAGTAGAGAGCCACTGTGGACTGAAGCGTGCATCGCCAACATACAGGTGCACCTGCCAATGTAAAAGCATAACTTGAAGTAGACCAGCGTTTGTCAAGATCTCCAGCATAATCTGAATCCACATATCCAATACAATCCTGCCCATTCTTCTTATCCTTCTGGAATACTAAACCAACATCCACGGTGCCTCGAACATACCGTAAAATCTACTTCACAGCCTCCCAATGACCCTTCCCGGGGTCGTACATGTATCTCGATACCATGCTCACGGCCTGTGATAAATCTGGCCTCGTACACACCATCGTATACATCAAGCTACCTACTGCACTGGCATATGGGACCTTCGACATATAATCTCTATCCTCAACTGAAACAGGTGACATCAACGCTAAAAGCTTAAAGTGGGGAGCCAATGGTATACTAATTGCTTTTGCATTGCCGTCAAAGCTAAATTTCTTCAACATCTTCTGCAAGTAGCTCTTCTAAGTAAGTTTCAAACTCCCTTTTACCCTGTCTCTCTCGATCTCCATACCCAATATCTTCTTCGTCTCTCCAAGATCCTTCATCTCAAACTCGGATGACAGCTCAACTTTCAACTTTTGAATAGCCAAAGAATTCCTGGAAGCAATAAGCATATCGTTGTAGGCTATCTAAAAATCATAATAGATAGCTGATTCCCCATCAAAACACCGATGATGGAAGTTACAATTTGACGACTTCCAGAAGGCTATAATTTGAAGACTTTCACGTAGATCGCTGAAGGTTACAGTCTGACGACCTTCACGACAACTAATGAAAGCTCTAATCAATAGTCTTTACAATCAACATCGGGAGTTACAATCTGACGACTCTCACATATCAAAGAGCTAAAGCAAAGATTACAAAACGACGATCTTTACAGTGCTCTGACAGAAAGAGACTACAAATCGACGGTCTCTTCAAATCAAGTTGTGGAAGTCCTCCCCGCGTACCAGCATCAAGATGCACTGCGTTCATAGCCACGAACGCAGCTCAAACGCAGCTCAAGCTCGGCCACGAACACAGCACAAACGCAGCTTCCAAGCTGTCAAACGCAGCTTCCAAGCTGCCAAACACAGCTGCCATCCGCTGCCAAACGCAGCTGCCATCCGCTGCCAAACGCAGCTGCCATCCGCTGCCAAACACAGCTTCAAAGTTGCCAAACGCAGCTTCAAAGCTGCCAAACGTAGCTTCCAATAAGACGCTACGTCCGAGCCTCCAGACGTTGCGTTTAAGTGCAGAATTCATGCCAGAATGCAGGATTTGCGTTTGACTCGTTCAAACACGAGCTGAACGATTTCAAAACCGTTTCCCACGATCTGAGGGGATCATAACTCCGCTCAGGAGTGATTTAAGGGGGCGGTTACATCCCATTAGCCCCACTTAGGAGCGAATTAAGGGGACGGTTATACCCCTTAATCCTCTATAAATAACTAAGAATTAATTTAGTTCGGGGCTGGATCCTTCATCCTTCTCTTGGGCAGTAAAGAAGAGATCTTGGGGGGGAGGGGGGGTAATTACTGGAGCTTTGGAGATCAGCAACGAGGAGCTTCTTCATCCTTGGCTTATAACCGACTTTCGGTTAAATCAACTCTTTGATAGAGTTTCAAACTCGTTCAGAGTTCTAAAACTTGCCACGCAAGTCCTCCACAACGTCAAATCGTGAGGAGGAGATATCGTTCTAGTGAATCAAGACATTCGGATCGTCAACGGAGAGCAAGTTCGACGCAAGCATTCGAAGGAAGCACTCCATCGCCACCGTGAAGAACCCAGTCTTAAACAAAGGGGAGAATCGAATTCGTTCTTCTCTCTTTTGTAATCGAATTGTAACCGAGATTAAAGGAATACAAGTCAATTTTTTTATCCTCTTTATTGCAATTTTCCTACATACAATCGTACCATCATGTAGCTTGTGCATATAAACACATGGGTCATATGGGCTCCTTGTGTACCATCGGCCAATCATAAAACCGTCGAATCTCTTATACCACTGTCTTGGTGACTGCTTCAAACCATAAAGAGACTTCTACAACTTACAAACTAAATCTTCCTTTCCTACAGCTTTGAATCCCAAGGGTTGTGTCATGTAAATCTCCTCATCTAAATCACAGTGTAGAAAAGCTATCTTCGCATCCATCTGGACCAAATCCAAATCCAACTGTGTCACCAACGCTAATAAAATCCGTATCGACGAATGCTTTACAACGGGTAAAAATACCTCGTTGTAATCAATGCCCTCAAGCTGTGCATATCCCTTGGCAACCAATCTGGCTTTGAACCGAATGTCCCCAATAGAAGATCACTTATTCTTCGCATATACCCACTTGCAACCAATAGCTTTCTTACCCTTAGGTAGATGTGCAAGTGTCCAAGTGTCGTTCTTCTGAAGAGACCGCATCTCCTCCTCCATAGCTTCCCTCCACCTGATCGAATCGGGGCTAGACTCTGCCTCCCTGAATGTGGCTGGAACCATATCATCAATGACCTCCACTGATAATGTATATGCGACCATGATATCATTATACCTAGCTGGCCGACGAATCTCTCTCATTGGTCTATCTACTGCAATAGACCCCTGAACATGACCCTGTTCCTGAGTCCCATAATCCATTATATCCTCTATCTGCCCGGCTATCATCTCATCTCCTCCCAGTATCACCTCTGTAGGAGCCTCAATGAATACAATGCTCTCTGGAGTGAGTGGAGTCACATCATCCTCCATCTGTTGTGACATCTTTCCTGTCTGGTCTCCCTCCACCTGCTGAGGGGCTCGAGGCCTCATCGTGTACGCCTCGTCAAATATGACATCTCTGCTAATAACTATCTTCTTGTTCTGTGGATCCCATAACTTGAAGCCTTTGACTCCATCTCTAAATCCCACAAAGACTACTTTCCTCGCTCTCGGATTTAATTTACCATTACTGACATGATAATAAGCTGGACGCTCGAATATCCGAAGTGACTTATAGTCACTAGCCACCGAAGCAAACCAACGCTCCAATGGAGTCTTCCGTCTATCGCAGTGCACGGTAACCTGTTCACGAGATGGCTCGCATAAACTAACACCCCGGCCCAAAAGGATCTAGGCAATCCACTCTGTATCATCATACACCGCACCTTCTCCAGCAAGGTACGGTTCAATCTCTCAGCCACTCCGTTCTGTTGCGGTGTCTCTCGAACTGTGAAGTATCTTTTAATGCCGTGATCCTGGCAAAACTATAGAAACGGATCACTCTTGTACTCTCCACCGTTATCTGAATGTAGAGTCTTCACCTTTCTACCTGTCTACAGCTCTACTTTCTTCTTCCACTCCACAAAAATATCCAGGACCTGATGTTTATGCTTCATAGGGTATACCCAATTCCTCCTGGAATAGTCATCAATGAAAGTGACAAAATAGTTGGCCCCACCAAGAGATGTGTTCTTAAAAGGACCCCAAACATCTGTGTGAATGTAATCCAATGTACCTCGGGTGTTGTGAACAGCGGTGCCAAACTTTACTCTAGTCTTCTTCCCAAGTACACGGTGCTCACACAGCTCCATCTTGTAGGTCTTAGCACCTTTCAATAGCCCCTATTTTGCCAATGATTGTAGAGAATTATCACATGTGTGTCCAAGTCTCATGTGCCATAAGGTGGTAGTGTCCTCCTCTGTAGTGATAGAAGCTGCCAGACCCACTGTAACCATCTTGCCCTTCAATTAGTATAGGTTGTTTTCTCTGACACCTCGCATCACCACCATAAAACCATTTGTGACCTTCACTGTAGCATCCTCTAAGATCACTCGATATCCAGCTGCCTCCAAAGTCCCAAAAGAAATGATGTTCTTCGTTAACTGCGGTACGAACCTCACTTCCTTCAACTCCCTCACTACACCATCATGCATCCTAATCCGGACTGAACCAATACCACCAATAGGACATACATGGTCATTTCCCATAAGCACGACATCCTCTCTTTCCAGCTCCTCAAAGCTAGAGAACCACTCCCTCTTAGGGCAGATGTGATATGTAGCTCCCGAATCCATCATCCACTCCGTGGAATCCGCATAGCAAACTAACGGTAATACAGGGCATGAATAGCGTGAAGAATCTGAATCTGAATGCTCACCAATAGCTTTTGTAACATTCACTTCTGAAGCTTGTGCAGCTTTCCCCTTATTCTTCCCGGCTTTTTCTTTCCACTTTGGGCAGTCAATCTTCCAATGTCCTTCTTCTTTATAATACCGACATTGATTTCTACCAACACTCTTATAGACACGCCTATTCCTTGGAGCAGCTACACGCTAATAATACTACCCTGATAATGTTTGTGCACGGATAATGAGAGTCCGTTTCTCGGGTACTTCTCTTTCGAGATCTGTTCGTACCCTTGGCCCGATAGTACAAATCATCAGTCTTAAGACCGGAGCAACCTATCGTGTGCCGGCATGACTCATCAGGTATAACGTCATCGTCTGACGAATACGTTTCCTTCCGAGGACTCGATGCCTTGTTTGCGTCCTCAAGAGTCACGCGCTTAGAGCTGCGCTTTTGGGGGCGCGAACTCTTGACGGGCTATTGGACTTTAATTCGTCGTCCGAGGCGGTCAAGTGCAGGGGTTTTCCCATTATACAAAGGTCCTGACTTGTTGCGAGGGCGTATGCGACCCCCAGCTCGAGTGTCTGCTCGGGGTTCAGTCACCGGACCCAAGCGTTCTTTGATCGGAACCTTACCTCGATCCTCGTGCAAAGGACCCAGGCGATCCGTCATCCTCATCTTGAAACGGGATAAGTCTCCATGGTCGTGAGGCATCACCGGGAGTGTAGAATTCATCGGGACAGGAATAGGGGCCGCCGGAAACTCAGACGGGACTGTAGGAAGTGAATCAGTAGTGAAACGGACCGAACCAGTCCGAGTTTTGCTCAAACCACCATTTGGTGGTTTGAATTTGGCCGAGCCACCATTTGGTGGTTTGACTTTGGCCGAGCCACCATTTGGTGGTTTGAATTTGGCCGAGCCACCATTTGGTTTTCTGATTTTTTCGATGCCTTCGGGCACCGTTTGGGTTGTTTTTATGCCGGTTTGGACTTTGGCCTCCAGACTCGACGTGATCTTGGTGGCTTCTTGACCACTTCTTTCTGCTTCAGCTTCTGCATTTCTTGCATGAGGATCCGTACGTGTGCAATCAAGGCATGACGCTTCTGAATGCGCTCCTTGAGGGTTGAGTGGGTCCGTTTGACTTGGATCTATTCATTCACTGTTGGCTTAGAGGATACGCCATTCATTTGCTGCTGAGGGGGTTTGCACCTTTTGGACTTCAGATCCGCTTCGTAGCGAATCTCGTCAACCGACTCTAAAGCCTTACCGAGTCGGCGCGCAAGTCGTTGGCGCTGTCTTTGGCGTGCCTTCTTTGATAGGGTTGGCATGCCTTCTGCAATTAACTCCTTGGTGGAGGAAAGGTCCAGATCTGTAGATCTGGGCTCATTGGAGGCCAGAGGGGCATTACGAGACGGGGTTGTAGCGGCAACGGGGGCCTTGATCTTCCTACGCTTGCGAGAGGCGGAGGATCTGGAGGAGGAGGACGACAGATACTCCTCGAATTTCAGTTGGTCGAACTCGTACTCGACCTCTTCGTAAACCAGGATCTGGATTCGTGGTTGCGGCACGACAGCTTCGGCAGCGAAGCTGTTGGCTCCCACTGTGGTCGCCAGCGTGTTTGGGTCAAAAGTTAAGATTTTCATTGTTGTCGAACTCACTACAATTTCAGTCATTACAATAAGTTCAAAAAAAGAAAGAAAGTCGATCTTTTTATAAGATCTCCTTTATACAATGAAAATAAAGATTACAACTCTTGTCAAACTGCGTAGCGGACGTTTATCATCCGCTGCTTATGTGGGATCTTTACCTGTGCCGGGGACGTTAATATCCGTGGACCGCCGCGGATCAGATCCGGTTAGCAGAAGTTGGATAATCAATGCTCTCACTTCACAAAGGAAGTAATTGCAGTAGCGGTGATTTTGACTAAGCAAAATCACAGCTCTTCTCGAGATTTAAGACCAAGCTTAAATCCGGAGGAATAGGGGACGGGTCTTGAATCTCTCGAACTCCACTCTTTATGGGCAGGAGATCGCCAAGATCCGCTAACCCTTGCTGTAAATTCGTGGCTCCACTCTCCAATTCGGCAGCACTTCACCCTCTTGATCTCCTCCACTAAAAATGAACACTTGAACTCTTATTTATAGGCTTGGTTAATGGTTTCTTCAGATCAAAACAAGGGATCCCCTCTATCTTCAGTTAACAACAGCATAACCATTGTATCAGATCAGTTGGGACGCTCAGGAACCAACAAATCGCAAGAAAAAACCATCAAAACTGAAAAATCAACAAATCTGGCCGAACTGTCACCTGGTGGCTCGGCCGCCGAGCCACCTTCTGGTGATCTGGCTTTGGGCCGAACCACTGGTTCAGCCAAGTCGTTTTGATGTGACTCAGCCGCCAGCGACTTTTATTGGTTTTCCGGGTTTTGACTTGTTCTGTCGTTATGCGTATTTCGTCGTTTCGTTGATCTGTACGCTGTTTTGGTGGCTACACAAGCCACTTGGAGGTGGCTGGTGAGTGCATAGGCTATTCGGTTCGCCGTTTCGCTTCATGTGTTCACCGGCATCGAATAATCACCTTCTCTCTGTCTCGAGCTGTGTGTAGATACCTATAGGCATTTTTAGACGCCTACAATAACAACACAAGCTCTACTATTCATCTTCCTCCAAACCTTATCCTCTATATCTGCGGGTTTCTCTTTTAACTCAAGAGTCTCCTCCAAATTCTATGCATCAAAAGCATCCATCACCTGACACCTCCATAATCCGAAATTGATCTTGCTGTCGAACTTCGGAACATCAATCTTCGTGTTATTGATGCTCAGACTCTGTATCGCCTTTGTAAGAGACGAACCTGATGTGTTTGCTTCTCCCATGTTGTCAATCTAGCTCTGATACCAATTGTTGTGCGCGGCGGAAGCTTCTTGTGCAACACGAACAATAACTCGAGATAAACCACAACCAATAAGCAAAACACAACCACAGTAAGAACAAACGATTTACATGGTTCGGCAAGTTGCCTATGTCCACGGGGCAAGGAGGGGGGAGTTCTTACTATTAGAAATCAGAGAATACAAGTAGAGTTACAAATCTCACAGATCAAACCCTAAAACAAAGCTCTAGATCTCTCACAACTCTCCCACAATTGGATGCAATAATTCTCTCTCCAAGACTGCTCAAAATCATCCTTGCTCTACCCTAATTAATCAGGTTTAGGGTTATATATCAACTCAAAAACGAACCGGGTCAAAAACCAAAAGCCCAGCCCAATCCAGTTTGCGGTCGACCGTGGCGGTCGATCGCGGCGGTCGACCGTGCAGGTTTCGCGATCGACCGCGTCGGTCGATCAAACCACAAACCCGAGACTTAAATCGATTACAGTCATCCGCGGTCAATCGCGACGGTCGACCGTCATCAGCTCCGAATCCTACTGGCCTTCATGCACGTTCGCAGTCTATCACGGCGGTCGATCGCTAGTCTGCCTGGCTGAGCTGTTTCCTGCATTTCTTTATTTTGTTCTGTAAAAAAAAAGAACCTTTGGCACATACCCCGCCATCTTCACTCAAGATAATATAAAAAAAAAGTTTAAATCTACTATTTAAATAATTCCTTGTTGCATCTCCCAGTCGACGTTCAACCTTCGCTCAGTGAATGATTCTACAGGTGGTCTACGTGCAACTAACCCAATTTCCAAGAATACACCTTTTAGGTACCGTTTGGCAAAGGGTCAAGCGAGGGGTTAAGGAGACTTAACTCCTTCTTAACCTACCAAACACAACAAATCTATATAAGGGTTAAAGTGAATTAACCCTTCATAATTTACCAAACATAAAAAATATAGAAGTGTTAAGTTAACCCCTCTAGAGGGGTTAAAATGAGTTAACCCCTCAAAATGAGGGGTTTACTAATACTCCTATTTAGATGGAATAAGAGTTAACCCTTCTAATTATAAAGAAAATAGTCAAAATCATTGTTATTCCCAAACACTAAAACTGATCATAAGGGCTAAAATAAAACTTATTTAACGGGTTAATAATTTAGTCCTTCGGATTATCAAATGGGCTAAGTACATTAATCCTTCTCTTTAACCCCTCTTCATTATCCCTTTGCCAAACGGGGCCTTAGAGCACATACGTCAAAAACCGTCTAAGAAAATGCTTGAACATATTATGGCTTCAGAACAGGCTATATTCAGGCACAGTCGCGTCAAATATCAGAGATGCACACAAATATCGGTCACTCACTATAAATTTTGAAATTTACTTTTGTACAGACATTTTCAAATTTACTTTATCTTTTTTCATTACATTAAGGATCTCAATTGATCACAGGGAGTTCGAACATGTTGAGCGCTGTGGAAGCCAAACAACCAAACTAATGTGCTACGAGAAATCAAATCAAACGAACGTCGAGAGAAGGCCAAACGAACTAAATTAATGTCACAAACACAAACAACCAATTTTAACGTGGTTCGGCATGTTGCCTACGTCCACGTGGCAAGAAGGGGATAAGGTTTTTCACTAATAGAGAAGAAGAGTATAAACTGAGATTACAAATCACTCAAACTCACCAATTAATCTCACCAACAAATCTCTAATTCTCTCCAAACAAAATCCTAACCAATAGCTCAGAAAATACCTCTTTTATGTGCTCCAAATATCCTCAATTTTTTTTCTCAATTCTCTCTTTCAATCGTTCCATATATATAGAAATCCTAAAACAAAAAACATACTAGGAATTCTAAAACCAAAATCCAAACAAATTAGGAATTATTGGATAGCAGGTTCCTAATCTGTTTTGTTAACAAGTTATTGAGATTCCTAATCTGTTTTGGTAATAGGTTATTGGGATTCCTAATCTGTTTTGGTAACATGTTATTAGGATTCCTAATTTATTTTGATTTTGGTTTTAGAATTCCTAGTATGTTTTTGGTTTTAGGATTTATATATATATATAGAACGATTGGAAGAGAGAATTGAGAATAAAATTGGGGATATTTGGAGCACAGAAAAGATATATTTTCTGAGCTATTGGTTAGGGTTTTGTTTGGAGAGAATTAGAGATTTGTTGGTGAGATTAATTGGTGAGTTTGAGTGATTTGTAATCTCAGTTTGTACTCTTCTTTTCTATTAGTGAAAAACCCTATCCCCTTCTTGCCCCATGGACGTAGGCAACTTGCCGAACCACGTTTAAATTGGTTGTTTGTGTTTGTGACATTGATTTGGTTCGTTTGGCCTTCTCTCGACGTTCGTTTGATTTGATTTCTCGTAGCACGTTGGTTTGGTTGTTTAGTTTCCGTAGTGCTCAACAGAACATGGCTGCTGTTAACACGCTTCAGCGTACGGCAGCCAGTGAGAGTCATGGTGATCTCTACCTCACTCCTAAGCATTTCAATTACCTTTTTTTTACTCCTTTCTTTCCCTTTGCAGTTAGCCAAAAGACCTCTGGCCTTCCAATCTAGAGAAAGAGACAGAAATATAACTTAAAGAAATGAACCTGTGACTGTTGACGCATGAGGTATAAGGGAAATTTGGAAATAAGTAGAGAGACGAGAATACCATTACAGCCTTCGCACCAAGTGCCAAGGTCTTGAAGATATCAGTTCCACGACGAAAGCCTCCGTCAACTAGAACAGGGATTGCACCAGAAACGGCTTCCTCTACCTGTAGCCTCAGTTAGTATTATGAGATCACGCTAGTTATCGGTTTATCTACGAAGTTTTGTTTTCCTCACTGAAATTTCATCCTTCAAAGGATGTATAATTTTTGTTATGAACGAACGGGCAAATGGTTACTTCGTCAAGGGACAGATATTACAACTGGTGAATAATCAAGTAGGCGACCACCACCGTGATTGGATACAATTATTCCTGATACTCCTGCATCCACTGCCTTCAGGGCTATTTCAAGGTTTTATCACTGTGTAATCATTGCTTCATTTACAATGTTAAGAGGATACTGTTCTACTACCAAAGACAATATGAAACTACTAAAGTGAGGAAAACAGTACCATCTTCTGCAGTTTGTGTGCCTTTGAGAAGAATTGGTAACTTGGTAATAGATTTTAACAAATTTTTTAATGTGAACACTTATTTCTCAAAAAGAATGATTTATATCAGCTTTTTCCTTAGAATCAGAGAAGGCTCTTCATACTTCTAAGATGCCAGATCAAGAATTCAAGAAGAAGGGAGTTGGTTCTATCTCGGCTAAGCTACAAACAGAAGTTCTTCATCCAACAATCTTCACCACAACATAAGAGAACTTAAAAGTGATGCAGCCCTCGGTCATGTTAATTGAATCAAATAGAGAGTTGAGCTTCAAAACTCCAAGAACACATCTCTTGAAGAACATATATCAATATCAGACACCCATATATATAAGTATTGATTACTGGTATGTCGAAAGTTACTTATGTTTCTTCATTACATTAAGGACCGCAGTTAATCACGAGGAGTTTGGACATGGCTCCTGTTGATATCCTTCAGAGTAGGACAACCAATGAGTGCCATGGTAAGCTCTAGCTCACACTTAAGCATTTCAATGACTTACTCCTTGCTCTCCCTTTGCAGCTAGGCCAAAGTCCACTGGTCTTCCAATCTATACAAAGAGACACAGAAATATACATGAATAACAAACATGAAAATTAAGAAAAAAAAAACAACCTGTCACTAATTGAAACTTGAGAGTTAAAAGAAAGAATAAAGTGAGTATAGAGATGAGAATAGATAAAAGGGTAAATTTCACAAAAAACTCCCTGAAATTTTGGGTTTTTTTACGAAGCCCCATAACATTGTAAATTAGAGAAAAGCCCCTTGAATTTGACTTAATTAGTTTAAGTTGTTATGTTTGGACAAGTTATGTCCTTACATGCTTCTTAAATTTTCTGAAAAATAGTTTTCGGTGTTAGGATAATTAGATAACCACAAGTATATTTTAGACTTTTACTTTTTGTGTTAATGTCCTTTACGACAATTTCCAATAGCTCATGCGAGTTTGTGTTTTGAAAGTGCAAGAGGGTTTTCTCTGATTAATAGAGTTCAAGGGGGTTCTGCACTTGCACACCCCAAAATTCAAAGGGGTTTTGTGTACCCCAGTTAGCATACCATTACATTTACAGCCTTCGCACCAAGCGCCAAGGCCTTGAAAATATCATTTCCACGACGAAAACCTCCATCAATTAGAACAGGAATAGCACCAGAAACAGCTTCGACCACCTGTAGCCTCAAATGATAGTTAATGATTTGCATATCGCACTAGTTTTCGGTTTCTCCATAAATTAATATATGATCTAATAAGTTTTATTATGAATGGTCGAGCAAATGGTTACCTCTTCAAGAACAGAGATTGTAGCTGGAGAATAATTAAGTTGGCGTGCACCATCATTATTTACAATTATTCCAGATACTCCTGCGTCCACTGCCTTTCGAGCTATTTCAGGATTTTGTCATTATGTTAGAGATAGTGTTGTTGACAATATCATACAAGCTAACAATATTCTTGTATAAAAATAAAAATGAAACCATTAACTTAGAAAATAGTACCATCTTCTGCATTGAGCAGCCCTTTTACAATAATTGGTAATTTGGTAATAGATTTTATCCATTCTATATCCTGCAAATTAATGTAGGTGTCTAGACGTCAGGATGAAGTTGAAAAAGAAGCACAAGAGAATTAAATTCTTTTAATTTTGGCTTTCTTGGGATGCCTTCATGAAAATAAACAGAAATTTCTTGAGATAGCAAAGTCATATTCCTTTACCAAGATGATTTTCTAGAAAAGGTTATAATGTTCATTTCAATAAGATTTCTCCCAGATTTTTGAGAAAATGTATTACAAGTTTGATGATATCTGGTTCCTAGCCTTTTAATAACTATTCTTAGTGTAAACAACTTACTGGAAAATTGCTGATAATGAGGCTGATACTTCGAAAACCCAAATTATTTCATGTATAAAATAGAAACTTATATTTCTCCTATTAATACAAGAAGCAGAATCGCTTGTTATATACCTTCCAACTCAGAGAAGCATCGAAAGTATCACATGCAAATGCTTCAAGACCAGAGCCGGATTTCTGCAAACAAAGAAATGAAAATAAGATAATAGATTAAAACTTTTTTTTGAGGAAAATAGTTTAAAAAAAAGTACTATGTCTAGCTATTTTCTTATGCATATGCACCATTCATTTATGACTATGTCAATAAATACAGTTAAAAGGCTCAGCATCCAAGGAAAAACAAATTTCCTCTCACATTATCAGTATTGAATGATGGTACACCTTCAAGATTTGACAATTTTGGTGTAACCAATCTGCACAAATATCGATATAAAATTTTCTTGTCAGCAAATATAAAAGATGAAGCATCGAGTACAAAGTTACACAGTACATAAAGTGAACAGTTTGCCAGAAGAATAGCATTCTTCATGGCAGAGTTATGCAGCACTAACTCATCAAATGATAATACATGGTTCTAGCATCAAACGGATACTGATAGAATCACAGAAAATTTTCAGGAGTATAAGGATTTACTTGTTTTTAATGTCTGCTTCCCTTCGACCTAACCTAAGAGCATCAGTTGTCAAAACAATGGCCTTGAATCCATTGCTCTCAGCTCTCTTAACCAACTTGACTGCAATATCTCGTCTTTTGTAAACCTATAAAATTGCCAAACAAAAAGAACCCTTAAAGATCAATCTGAACAGTAGATGAAACTGTTCAATATAACGTACGCATAATTAAAAGAAGCGAATTGCGTTGCAGCTTGAAGCCAGTTTCTCGATAGTACAGTGAGAGCAAAAGGATAGCACCTGAAAGCATATGAACCTTTTAGAGCATCAAAGAAGTATTGGTAGATGTTATAGCAATTTCAATGATTTCAGGGACTAAATTTCAAAATAAGAAGGGAAAAAAATAAGGGACCTATATTGGAGAAAAAACCCAATTATCTACTATGCATGGAAATAATACCATTACTCTGTCACAGGCTGCCGCAGCTCTTTGCTGTTGACACTTCTCCTATTAAGACAAGGAGCTGTTAATTCAAATTTAAAAGGGTTTTTAAGATATAAGTACCGATATCATCAATATTTTAAGATAAACCCCTCAAATATTGACATCTTGAATCAAAGTCCCCCGAAACCTTTAAGTTACACCAAATAAGCCCCTCCAACATGGACTTATTTGGCGTGACATAAATGCTTCAGGGGACTAACTTCAAAATGTCGACATCTGGGGACCTATTTCAAATTATGGATGAATCATGACTCGGAGAACCAATGTCTTAAAACCCAATTTGCAATGTTTTAATTGCTAACTCATATCTCTAACATGGATTAGTTACCTTTTGGGTGTGCTAACTTGTGCATATATTGCGATAGGGGCAACAATTATTGGTGAAGATAAATTGTAGCCCAATAAGGTCACTGACATATCTATATTTCTCACATCCGCTAGGACCCTCGGTCATAACCTGAGGATCCATGCAAAAAATAGTTACTTTTTACACATAAGTCAACAAAAACTTTATACAAAAATAGAGAAGCAGGTATTACATAATTCTTTGAAATGCTTTGATGTTCTCCTTCAAGGTAAATTCATCCTCAGCTCCTCCTGTAAAGTAATCATAATGCATTTTTGGAAGAGATTGTCTAGCGAGCTCTTGGAATTCGCTTACACGAACGGGCTCACGCTCCATTTTTCCTGCACAAACTATCAATTCAAGTAATATTTATATTACAAAGGAAAAAGGTTTCATTGTTAGCTTAAAAAACTTCGAAAACCAGGCGAAGAAAACGTTGGACAAGGGCTTGGTTCTGCTATAAATAGAGCTTTTGAGCAATCCAATCTCATCCAGTAGATGGGAATTATCTCTATTACGTCTTGGAGAAGTAGTCAGTGACCTATAAATAATCCCTTAATGATTTTCCAATATTTTGAAAGATATTAAACAACTGAATAGAAATAAGGATTTGTTCATCATCAACTGGACTGAAACTGTAGCCCATCAACAGGGCCTTTTAACTAGTATATATACTATCAGAAATTTCGACATAATTACCGCACTTTCATCATTCAGATTATGTGTTCAGAAATCATCTGTCAAAATGTTGTATTTCCTCCAATAAACAAATTGACAAAATGGGGTTCAGCAGATTCTCATCAAAGATCTTTCTTCATTTTTTTTCGGAGGAAGACTGCAGTGTTAAGCCCTGTCCACCTCAACTCAGCAATTGTCTCACAGGTACTACTACATTTTATTTCATAATCATGAAGGTAGAAAAACATAGCAAACTCCAGATGAAATTGCAATAAGAGTAAAACTCATTAGAGAGAGAGAGAGAGAGAGAGAGAGAGAGTGGAATCATACCTTGGAGCTGAGAATTAACAGTATCTGTTCTCTAGTGATATACTCTTTGTCCTGTCAACAAAATTAAAGTTCTTTGGCACATATGTACCAAATTCACTCAAGGAAAAAAAAAACACTGGACTACTATTTAAACAGTGCCTTGTTGCTTTTAAAGAATTTATGAAAGTGACTCCATGCAAACCTCAAGCAGAGCATTAAGAACCAGCAATATCTGTTCGCTAGTAATAATTTTTTTGCTCTGCCAACAAAATTAAAAAAAAATCATTTCGCTCATACCACACTCTCTCAAGGAAAAAACATTGGTTCTACTATTTAAACAGCGCCCTGTTGCATTCAAATACTTTATGATTGACTCCATGGAACTCTCTCGTCCATAAACTCCCTCTTTGCCAGCAGATACTTGCAGTTTTCTCCATGAAAACAACTTCCATGATTATAATACCCACACAATTGTCTTCATTGTGCCCCATTTCACTATTTTTTTCTATAATTGAGTTCATGACGCCGACTTGTTTGATGTGGTTGAATATCAACTATGATTACTATGAAACTGGGATTGAAGTGGTTCACATAAAAGGTCTAAGTATGCCACATTACAAGAACAAAATATTCCTAATTAATAAATTTAGACATCACCATATTCTAAGTCCTATTGTTCATAATTTTGAAAATAGAGCGTCTTATATTAGCTTTCCCAAGAACAATAATTTATTTAAGCCGTTTTCTTAAAAACAGAGAAGGTTATTCATATTTCTAAGATATGATGAGATCAATAATTCAAGGAGAAGACAATTGCTTGTATCTCATCTAAGCAAATAACATAAACTCATCATCCCCTGCAATCTTCCCAAAAACATAAAATAATTAAAATGTGAGGCAGCACTCAATCATGTTAATTGAATCGTATATAGGGGTGGAAATGAACCGAATCGAATTGAATACCATGGTATTCATATTCTTATTCAGTTAATTTTCATAAATTCGAAGTCAAACTTGTATTCATGTTGAATAGGGAAAAGGTGTTCATAGTTGGTTCATTAATTAGACGAATATTTGTTAAATTTTCACGAATATCTCAATAGCACACTTGTTAAGTCACAAGGTCCTCAACCATGAGGTTTTGACTTCAAACCCTATTTTTGAAGTCTATTCTTATTTATTTTCTATAACGTTTTATGTAACCTCAGCTAAGCTAATAACATAAACTCATCATCCCCTGCAATCTTCCCGAAAAACATAAAATAATTAAAATGTGATGCAGCACTCAATCATGTTAACTGAATCAAATAGAGACTTGAATTTCAAAACTCCAAGATTAAATTTCTTAAAGCATATTATTCACAATATCTGCAAATTCCTAAGAAAAATAATTGAACTTTATTCTACCTTCAAGAACTAGCTATGTTCACAGAGTTATTGATGGCATCAGAAAAGCACACAACACAGCTCTCCTTTTAGCACTATTTATTACCCGGATTCCAAGATTTTTTGATTAAATCATTACATTAAGGATCTCAATTGATCACGGGGAGTTCGAACATGGCTCCTCTTAATATCCTTCAGAGTAGGGCAGCCAGTGAGAGTCATGGTGAGCTCTAGTTCACTCTTCAGCATTTCAATTACTTTTCTTACTCCTTGCTCCCCCTTTGCAGCTAAGGCAAATACCACCGGTCTTCCAATCTACACAAAGATACATAGAAATATGCATGAAGACGACAAACCAATGCAGTATAGCCAACGAAAACTTAAAGAAAGGAACTTGTCATATTGAGATTTGAGATATCAAGGCAAGTGTAGAATGAGTATAGAGATAAGAATACCATGACAGCCTTAGCACCGAGTGCCAAGGCCTTGAAAATATCAGTTCCACGACGAAACCCTCCATCAACAAGTACAGGGATTGCACCAGATACAGCATCAACTACCTGAATGGTAGTTAATAATCAGAAGATCACGTAGAATAAAATCTACAGGCTCAAAAAAGTTTATCTATTTCGCTTTTACTCTTTTACCTCTTCAAGAACAGATATTGAAGCTGGTGAATAATCAAGCTGTCGTCCACCATGATTGGATACAATTATTCCAGATACTCCTGCATCCACTGCTTTTCGAGCTGTTTTAAGTTATTATCACTATGTTAAATCTTGCATCAATTATGATATTGAACGAGATACACATACTCATTAAAATTGAGAAAACAGTACCATCTTCTGCAGTAAGCACGCCTTTGAGAAGAATTGGTAAGTTGGTAATAGATTTCAGCCATCCAACATCCTGCAAATGTAGAGATTTAGATGCTAATCTCAATGCCCATATAAAGGGATGAAGTTGTAGTAGAATGATAAATTCTTTTAATTTTGGATTTCTGGTAATGCCTTCACGGAAAGTTGCTGAAAATTTCTTGAGATAGCAATGTCATTCCTTTCCAACTTCTAAATTCTGATTGAAGATGGTTTGCTAGGAAAGGTTATAATATTTTCCCAAGTTTTGGTGCCAAAGAAATTGCCTCGGTTCGAAAAATTTTCCTCTCAGCCTTCTGAAAATAGTTATTTCGAGCTCGATGGTTATTTGGTTCCTAGACTTTTAATCAAAATTCTCACTTTAAGAATATTATTTGTGTTGGCAAGAAATTCAGTCTTTCTGTCTACAAATTTGAATTATATGTAATCGGACATGAAGAAAGTATCCGATGATTCATTGTATTCGAGCAAAAACAAAGAGATCTCCAAACCAGAAAAGCTACATGTAACTCTGAACCATGAAAACATAGAAAACAATCCAATGACATGCAAACTGAGCGAAGGTTGCTTTATATTTAGATCTGCATTTAAGATACAATTTATATTCATGAAATGGCAACACTTAAAATTTATATTAGAAAAAATAGCCAATTCATAGTTTTCCTAATACAAGACATATTTAATAAAGTTGTTTCTGGTACCTTCCAGCTCAAAGAAGAATCCAGAGTTTCAGATGCAAATGCTTCAAGACCAGAGCCGGATTTCTGCACACAAAAGAATGAAAAAAAGTGTGAACGTGGTGGGAGGCCACATCCACTCACACGTGAAAGTGGGG
>BQKN01001082.1:746945-778451 GCA_022839385.1 Asparagus kiusianus | reverse complement strand
GATCCGAAAGGATGAAACTAGGAGTGGGATCTCCACTCCGAGAATCGAAAGGTTCAAACGACCTTAACTTTTATAGGATTGGTCATTTGAATCAAAAGAAGCCCAATTTCTACCCTAACTTTTATAGGTTTGGTAGAGAAATTAGCAAAGGCAAATTTTCGTTTATCGAAAAGGAACGACTCGGTCTTAGTCCCGGCTGTGGTAAGCTTGACTAAGTGAGAGTGGGGGATCAACCCTAACTTTTATAGGTTTGGTTGTTCGGATTGAAAGTGGACCTCTCGTTCATGGGAGGAATCGAGAGGGGAATTTGGCTTTGGTCCTAACTTTTATAGGTTTGACCTGAAAGCAAAGAGAGTGGCATACAGGAAGCAATGGGAATGCCAACTCGTATCATCACTAAAAAGGGAGACTTCAATGTTAAGTGATTAGGACCTAACATGTCAAGTCTGAGAATTGCCAATGACTGGCAGATAGGAATTTTGGTGGATCTACCGTCAATTGATTTGATCAGTGGATGGTTCGGTGAGGGAAGATTAATCTATCAAGAGATTAGATCTCGTCTCACAAAAATAACTCATGAGAGTTAGAATTTTGACAATAACAAGAAACATTTAAACATTCGGAGTTCGAACGTGAATTTCTTATTCATTTCTTCTACATTGACCGGGTTATCCCTAAGAATACCCCGTGTGGTATTCTTCCGGAAACTTCCCGATACATTAATCTTCCTAAAGATACTAAGGGTAGTATCTTTTCAGGAATTTGCCATTTATTGGCATCATAAGCCGGTCACCATCCTTGGTGACTAAGCGATATGCGCCATTCGAGTAAACTGTTTCTACTACGAATGGCCCTTCCCATTTGGGTTCAAACTTGCCCTTCTTCTTGGAGTTAAGGATCATCGGCCGTCTTTCAGTTAAGACCAAATCTCCTTCTTTAAAACTCCTTTGTCGGACCTTTTTGTCGAAGGCTCGAGAAATTCTAGCTTGGTAAAACTCAATATGTTGTTGAGCTTCCAAGCGCTTTTCATCGAGCATCTCAAGTTCTTCGAGGCGTTTCTGATGTTGTTCTTCAGTCATCATCTGGGTTGCAAGAGCGATCCGAAGAGATGGAATTTGGATTTCTAAAGGGAGGATGGCTTCGCATCCGTACACTAATGAATATGGGGTTGCGCCGGTCGGTGTACGTACCGTAGTACGATAGGCCCATAGAGCCGCGCCGAGCTTGTCATCCCAATCCCGCTTATTATTCTTCACGAGTTTCGACAAGAGCTTTATGATAGTCTTGTTGAAAGCTTCAGTTAATCCATTTGCTGTGGGATTGTAAGCCGTTGACGAGATATCCTGAATTTTAAACTTTTCGCAGAACCTTATGAAGGCGTTGCTGACAAATTGAGGACCGTTGTCGTGTATGATTCATCTTGGAACACCATGCCTGTAGATGATATGGTGCTTGATGAATGCAATGACGTTGCTCGTTTTAACTTCTCTAAGTGGAACTGCCTCAGCCCATTTGGAGAAGTAATCGGTGATTGCCAGGATGAACCGGTCACCTTTGACTGACGGGGGATTTATAGGGCCAACAATGTCCATTCCCCAAGTCTCAAATGGCCATGACGTTACCGAAGGATGCAGATGCTCCGGAGGTTGGTGCATATAATTCGTGTGTACTTGACATGCGTGACACTTTCGGGCGTATGTGATTGCATCACTCATCATGAAAGGCCAAAAATATCCCATTCTTCTGATGCGATCATAAAGCTTGGGGCCAGGTTGGTGTGCACCGCACTCTCCTTCATGCGCCTCTCTAAGGACTTCTTCAGCTTCTTTGGTTGATAAGCAACGTGCTAGCAACCCATCGTACCCCCTGCGGTATAGCGTTCGATTCTCCGTATTATAGTAGAATCTTGGTGCTCTTCGTCTGATTGACTCTCTTTCCTTCACATCTTCTGGCAAGATTCCATGTAAGACGTAGTCGATGATGGGGAAGCGCCAATCCCGTGGTTCGAATTCAGCATGAGTTGCGTGCACCTCTTGCACCTCTTCTTCTTTGTCATCTTCATCGTAGAGTGGTACCAGGAGTTGGTGAGTTCTTACCGTAACAAATTGTTCTGTCCCGGGAGGCTGTGCCAGAGATACAACTAAAGCTGCTAACGCATCTGCGTAGGTGTTCTGTAACCGCGGAACATGCTCGATGAAGAATCCTGCAAATGATTCCGCTATTTCCACTGCCATCTTATGATATGGTAGTAAATCCTGACTTCGGACTTCATACTCCCCTTGGACTTGTTTAACTATTAGTTGAGAATCACCGAAAGCTTCGAGATACTCAACCCCAGCTCTTTAGCGAAATTGAGTCCTATAATCAATGCGTTATACTCTGCTACATTATTCGAGCATGGCTCAGTTAATGAGTAAGCTCGAGGCATCACATGTTTTCTCGGAGAAACTAACACAACTCCAACTCCGGAAGTAACCTTAGAACATCCAGTAGCACTTGCCATATTAGCTGCTCGTGAGGCGCCGTCGAAGTACAAACGCCATACTTGTTGGTGCGAAGTTGCGTTGACTTCGTGGGTTTCATCGGGTAGGTCGTCATATATCTCGGCAGTATCCGTAGTTGTATTAGCTGCCAGGAGATCACAGATGGCCTGCCCTTTTACTGACTTCTGTTGTTTAAAATATAAATCATATTGGGACAAGAGTAAGGCCCATTTTGCTAACCGCCAATTCATGGAAGCTGGTTGAGTCATGAACACTCGGACTGGGTTAACTTTAGAGATAACATAAATGGTCTGTCTAACCAGATAATGTCGCATCTTCTGAATAGCAAACACCAAAGCGAGGTATTCTCTCTCGATCATGGGATATCGAGATTCAGCGCCTACCATGGTTCGGCTTAAATAATACACCGCCTGCTTGTGACCGTTATCGTCATCTTGTGCAAGCAATGCACTTAATGAGTGGCTCGTCGCCTTGATATAAATCAAGAACGGTTTGCCTGATTTTGGTGCGACGAGTACGGGAGGTTTTGAGAGATATTCTTTAATACTCTCAAATGCTTTTTAACAAGCGTCGTCCCATACGAATGACACACCCTTCTTTGTGAGCTTGGAGAACGGTTGGCATTTTCCTGAAAGGTTCGAGATGAACCGACGGATATAAGCTAATCGTCCTTGCAATCCTCTGAGCTCCTTGAGGTTTCTCGGCGGTCGCAATTCATTAATCGCCTTTACTTTATCAGGGTCGATGTGAATACCTTTGGTGGTGACGACGAATCCCAGGAATTTACCACTGGACATTCCGAGGAAAGACTTGGTAGGGTTCATTTTCAATTGATGAGCTCGCATCAAGTCGAACATGGTCTTCAAGTCCTTGATGTGATCTTTTTTATCGCGACTTTTCACGACCAAATCATCTACGTAGCACTCGACAGTCTTCCGAAGATGCTCCTGAAAAATTTTTAACATGGCTCGCTGATATGTAACACCTGCATTCTTTAAGCCGAAGGGCATAACTGTATAACAGAAGACGCCAAGGGGTGTTCTGAACGCGGTATGCTTTTCATCATCTGGATGCATCTTTATTTGGTTATAACCAGAGAAACCATCCATGAAAGACATCCTCTCGAACCCGCACGTATTGTCAATGATAACATCCGTGATGGGAAGGGGAAAATCATCTTTTGGACAAGCAGCGTTGAGGTCTCTAAAGTCAATACAAACCCTGATCTTCCCGTTCTTCTTAAGGACCGGGACAATATTGGCAAGCCACTCTGGATGTTGCTCTTCCCGAATGAATCCTGAGTCGACAAGCTTTTTAACCTCAGCTTCGATCGCCTCCATCATTTGCGGACGAAACCGTCTTTGTTGTTGTTTGACCGGTTTGACGTCCGGCTTAATGTTGAGACGATGCACTGCTACATTTGGATCGAGCTCTGGCATGTCTTCATAATTCCAGGCGAACACATCGATGTACTCCTTGATAAGAGAGATTAATTCTTCTTTCTCCTCGGGTTGGATCAACTGTAACCATGTTCGACATTAGCTTTTTAAACATTTCACCAAGACTAGCGTCGGAATCCCAAGCCGAAGAGTCAGAAGAGTATCCTTTTCTGGCCTTGTTAGCAATTTGATCGATGACTTGCCAGCAACACTCGTCGTCAGATGAGGAGACATAGCCTAAGCCTCTTTTGTGGCGATAATAATTGTCGGGCTTTCCTTTTGGTACATAGGCCATTCGAGGCGGAACTCGCGGACCTCGACCAAAGCAAAGACCCTCTCCGAGCTTGAAGTCATATCCATGCTTTTCCATCATATTGCGCGCTTTCACATCATATCTGAACAGATGAGGGGCAGGTTTATCATCGTCGTCTTCCTCTTCCAAGAAGTGGTCGGGTATCGGAGATTTTCTTCCTTTGCCGTAGACGACCTCCTTTCCACCCCCTGTCCCTACGGGGATGACAAGCATCGTTCCGCAAGGGTCGTGTACCTGCTTTTGCGTCATGCAAAATGATTGAAGAGGCATATGCAAATCAGGGTTATCATAAAGTTCTTTAGTGACATTATCAAGACACATCGAGTACTCTAAATCATCGTTTATTGATAGTTCTTCGGCAAGTTGCAATTACAACTACTTTCCGATGATTTATCATCGTCAAGATTGATTACAATGGGTACAATGTCATTAAGTACAAAACCACCATCATAATCAAACCCAGTTTCGGTGTCAGCTTCATCCCCGCTGTCCGTCCCTTGGGCCGATGGTTCAGTATCGGATTCGGCGCCGTATAAAAGGGAATCGGTGAAATAGTTCTCCAATCCCTTAAACGGTTGCTTATCCGCGACCACCGTCTTAACTTCATTATTTGTGCCCACATACTTGAGGCATTGATGCAGAGTTGACGGGACTATAAGGTTACCGTGGATCCAAGGTCGACCCAATAGTAAGTTATAGGATGTTTCCGCGTCAATCACATAACAAGTAACTTCCGACTTCAAATCCCCGATCTGGCATTTGATTCGAATCTTCCCCAAGGGCTTGGACCCGCTGGTGTTAAATCCATAAATCGTAGTGCCAGTGGAGGCTAGTTTGCTAGTCGGAATTCCGAGATGATGCATCAATCGGAATGGCATGATACTAACAGCGGAACCCGGATCGACTTGGATCCGGTTGACCATGCTGGAGCCAATGTGCCCGATGAAATACAAAGGCCTGTCATGCTTTGAGTTCTTCGTCTGCATGTCTTCTTTGGTGAAAGAGATGCAGGGAAAATGATGCGCAGCAAGATTGTAGTGTTGAGCTGACGACTCCGGTTCTTCAGAAGATGGCTTGATTCGAGTCAAGAAAGCTTCAGAATCTCTCAAGGCCTCTTGTAACGCTTTCCTTGTATCCTTTGAAAGACGCAACAACTCGTATAGGGTTATCCTAGCCGGGATGTTGGCCAACTGCGCCATGATGTCAAAATGGGGCGGAGAGCTTGCGTTTCCCGGTTTGTCTCTCCCAATCGGATGATTGAATCGAGACTGCCTCGGGTTTTGGGCTTCTTGACGCAAAGGTTCTTTCCCTTTCTCCTTCTGCTGGACTTTTTCCGTAGCTACAGGTGTTGGGGGAGTTGCTACAATTCCCAATTCCGCCAATGTCTTGGAAGGAGCGGTTTTGGTGCCCAATTGCTCGGAAGCATCCGGGTACTTGTAGTGATACTCATTCCCACTTCGGGTTGCAAAGGCCTCTTGTTCATCTTCAGAAAGTGGGAAGGCTGGAATTCTGTCGTCTTCTTCTCCTGGAATAGCCGAAGCTCCATAACAAGATTTACCTTTTCCTTTCGACCTTTTCTTGGAAGAGGTCCTAGCCCATTGTTCATCTGCAATCAAGTCCGGATGAACCCACAAAATCTCGCCGTTCGGGGCTGTGTGCGGCACAAGTCCTTTCTGGCGCTGTTTGTGAGGATCATCATTCACCGTCTTCACTGCTGTATTTATTACTGGCTCATGTTGGAACCAGCTCGAGGGAACAGACCTAAAGCTAATGGTTACTACATTTGCACCCACTTTCTTCTCCTTGGGTTGCTTCATAGTGATGACCCCAACATCGATTAGGGCTTGGATCTTATCTTTAAGAGCGTAGCATACCTTGGTAGGATGGTGCACCGCTCTGTGAAATGCACAGTACTTTGGATCATTGACTCTTTTAGCATCTTCTTGATCCTAAATCGGAGGCAACTTGATCTTGTTGTTCTCGATGAGGTACTTAAAAATACCGGGAACTTTGTCCTCTTTGAATGAATAGACCTTCGGGAACTTCGGCTCCGCAGCTTTTTGCTTCTGGGGCTGTTGTTGCCACCTTGATTGTTGAGGCGCCTTTTGTTGCTGCTGTTGCGGCTGTGCTTGCACCTCGAATGTTTGGTTTGCGTCCACAGCATTCGCATGTGCTTTTCCCCTACCCTTAGGGACAAAGTTCTGTTGTGGGACATTATTTGCTATTTGGCCCCTTTCCGCTTTCTTCCGTTTAAGGAATCGCTCGACTCGCTCTCCTCGCACCTTCAGGTCCTTTCAGGTCTTTGGCAGCGCCATTCCCATGGCTTCGAGGATGTCCAATGACAGATTGTTATGGCAAGTCTCGAGAATAAAATCCTCGCTGACTGGATCCCTGCAATTCATCGCTTTATTTCGGAATCTCTTCACGAAATTTTCGACCGTTTCACCATTCTTCTGCTTTTCGTCGAATAGCGTGCCGATCGAAATCTCGGTGTCGTCATCGAAGAAATTTGTTAAAAACATATCTTCCATGTCGTCCCAACTGCTGATACTCCCGGGCTTGAGACGGCGATACCAATCGAAGGCTGTTCCGCGAAGAGTGCCGACGAATGACCGCACCATAAGAGGCTCATTTCCAGAAATGATTCCTAAATGAGACTTAAAATATATTAAGTGTTGGGTAGGGGGACCCTTTTCATCAAACGGCGTAAAGTTGATTAAATTAAACTTTGCCGGATACGGAATTGATTCCCACTCCCGTGGGTATGGACATGGTATGCCGGACCTCTTCACTTCTTGAGCATTCATTAACGCGTTGATTTTGCTCTCCAGGTCCTTCATCTTCTTGTCTTCACTCGTCTCTGTCTTCGAGTGGCTTCGGGGAGAGGTAACGTGGTCCTCTTTCGTATTATCATCCGCGGGACCGCCCCCATTGTCGTTGTTGACAGGAGGGACATTGACATTATCCCCTTCCCGTTCATTCTCATCTTGATTCTGATTATTGCGTCGACCGGGCTCTCCTTGGTGAACTGTCAGCGTCGCAATTTGCTGATCATGCATCTCCCTCATTCGTTGCATGGCCATCTCCATCTCGAACTTGAAGCTTTCCTTCTGCTTAGCCAGGGCCTCTTCAAGTATCTTGGTCACTTATTCGGCGCTGATCATAAGCGACTCATAAGGTTGTCCCGCACTAGAAGCCGTGTCATCGAATGCTATAGCCGAGCAAGAATCTGAATCAGCATCTGACTCCTCCTCTTCTAAAGAGAGTCCCTTTTGTATCCTTCGGTAATTCTTCCGGCCATTGGTTCCTGGCCGCAATCGCGTCATACATTGGGATACTTCGTCAAGCTGATCTAGATTGAAATATCGTGTTGATTTCCCTCTGCCGACCATATTAGCCGATACTCTTAGATATTCGTCTTCTTGGCGGACGAATTTCTTCTTGTGGAAACGCCTTGGCTTAGAAATTCTTTCGAACACTGAGACTCTCCTTGGGGTTTTGGCACAGGAACATTCTGACAGCACCGCCTTAATTATATTGGCACACGGGCAGCGAGATCCCGTGTCTTGAGCATATCTCTTCCGAGATTTTTCCATACCCCCAGCTCTATAGTACAACTCGTCAGTTTGATAACTGGAGTAACTCATAGAGTGTTGGCATGACCTCCCAGGTATAACACCATCATCATCAGATGAGTGTGCTTCCTTCTGGGGATGCGACGCTTTATTAGCGTTTTCAAAAGTCGCCCGTTCAAGTTTACGCTTTTGTGAGCGTAAAAGCTTAACGGGCTCTTGCACCTCGCTTCGCAATCCAATGCGGTCGGTAACAGGGGCTTTCCCTCTATCATCTTTCTTGGGGGGGATTGATACGACCCCCGGTCTGATTTGTCATTTGGGAACCTTTCAATGGTCCCAATCGTTCCTTGATAGGTACTTTACCTTGGTTCTCCGGTAAAGGACCGAGGCGACCTTTCACAGGAACCCTGGGTTTTGAAGGGCCCCCGTTCTTACCTAACTCTGTAGGAGGTGCTGGAACGGGATCTGGATTTGAAGAAGTTTGGGTGATAACCCTACCCATTTTCGTCTTAGGTGCCGGGTTCGACTTTGGCACCCAGGTCTGCTTGTGTTTTGACGGCTTCTTGACCGTCTCCTCTTTTTGCATCTCTTCCGCTTTCTACAAAAGGACTCGGGCATGCGCAAGCAAGGCGCGACGTTTCTTGATTCGCTCCTCGAGCGTGGAGCGGTTCCTCTTGACGCGGATCCATTCGTTCGCTTCCATCTAGGAGGAGGGGTTGATTGATTGTCGTTGTTGCTCTTGGCGCTGTCTGGACTTTAGATCCTCATTGTAGCGGATCCCGTCCATCGATTCTGCGGCTTTGGCCATTTGTCGCGCAAGGCGTTGACGACGTCTTTAGCGCGCCCTCTTCGACAAGGCTGGAGCACCTTCAGCAGTTACCTTTGTGGCGGAAGGGAGATCTGGATCTGCAGCCTCGACCACGCTGGACGACGCGGGGACGTTGCGTGGTGCGGGCGCAGTGGCGACAATGGGATCTTGGATCTTCAATCCCGAGGTCCCGCGAGCGTTCTTGGAAGAAGAGGCCTTCCTGCGCCTGTTTGGAGAGGCGGATCTGGAGGAGGAGGAAGAGAGGTACTCTTCAAACTTCTGTTGATCGAACTCGTATTCGATCTCTTCATTCACCCGGATCTTGAATGTCGGTTGCGTCACGACAGCCTCGGCAGCGAGGCTGTTGGCTCCCACTGTGGTCGCCAGCTTGTTTTCAGGAAAAGTTGCCTTCATCATTGATTTCATTAATAAACTTCAATCGCTACAATGAACTCAAATAACAAAGAAATAAAAATTACAACTTTCTTGAAAATAAACACAAGTTCTGTTTATCGTCCCTTGTTTGCGTGGGTCTTTTGCCTGTGACGGGGATGTTGATATCCGTAGACCACCGGGCGATCAGATCCGTTCCGGAAAATCGGGCAGAGCTTCGTCGATCCGCGGAGGGATCTAGAAACTCGAAGCGCCTATCTCGGATAAAGCGAGATATTTGCTCTTCTTAGTATTACCGACGAGGGGTAACACTAAGGGAAAAGATGAGAGAGGGGAATGAAGATCCGATGAAGAAGTCTCCTTTGCTGAGGGGGGGCTCGATCACTCTTCGCTGCAGCAGGGCTTCGCCACTCTTCTCCAAAAATCCAGATCCTCAAAAAATGAGGCCTAAGGGTCCTATTTATAGGCAAGAGGGGACCCTAGGGGGTGTGTAACAAACTCAGGTCGTGTAACAAACTTGAGACACCCCTTGGGGTGTCTCGGCCAGGCCGAGACACCCCTGGGGTGTCTTGGTTTTGCCAAGACACCCCTAGGGTGTTTCGAGCTTGCCGAGACATCGCCGGGTGCCCCAGTTCAGTCCGAGACTCTCCGCTGTGTGTTTGCCGTTGATTCTTCGTCCCAACTCGGATTTGAGTGATTTCGAATGCGTTGGGATTCTGACGAAGAGCTCTGTCGGCCCCCATGGTTGTATTATCTGTAGGGCGAACGGGACCCGCAGGGCGTTGCTCCTTTTGCAACTGTCGTGGGGTTCCCGATCAGCCCGTATTCCCGCTATTCTGAAATTCCGTAGGCTCACGTAGCTCGTCGATTCACTTCAGGCGCTCACCGACGTCAATCGAACTCCTGTGAACCGAGTAGTGACGTTCATAGTCATTCTTTAACACTGAGTTGTTCGTGGAGACCTATCGGCAATTTTTGATGCCTACACAAGACGCCAAAGATACAAGACATCCGAATGATGTAACCAAGAAGAGTGTGAAGATATGATTGATACTCAATCAAATCTTCAAGTGGGAGATTGTTAGCCGAAAGCCCTGCCTACCCTTTTTCACAAAGGAGTTCCCTGCCTACCTTTTTTTGACAAAGGAGTTCACTTTTTGACAAAATCAAAAAGTGATGGCCGTTTTATTTGAAGAATTATAAAGGATGTGAGTCCCACAAATATTTTATTATTAGTGGCGGGTCCCACTGATAATATTTTATTTGTGCATAGTATTTCCCAAATACTATAAATAGGGCCCTAAACTCCTAAGAAAATCTTATCCCAGAAACAACTCCTCTCATAGAAGAGTAAGAGAGAAAATACAGAGAGAGATTGTGAGAGTTCTTGGAGTGTATCTGATCAAGAGAGAGTGTTCTCTTTGATCTATTCTTTTGGGATATAAAAGAATTTGGCGTCGTCGTTGCACCGTGGAGTAGTTCCGAAGGAGTGAACCACGTATATCTGTGAGTACTCTGGTTGATCTTGTGCCTTTATTTTGTGTATTGCGTCTCCGTTTGAGGCGTTATTATTAGTGTGTATCCTAACACATCCCACCTTAACCCACAAAAGAAAGTTGGACAAAATATTTAAATGATGCACCGTTGCATCTCCAATCAAGATTCAAAATTCATTCTATAACTCAATCCATACTCAATTTCTAAGGCAAATAACAAAACCCCTTATACTCTCCCTCATCCAAGTCGCTATTGATGAAGATACTTGCAGCTCTCTCCGTAAAAGCAACTTCCTTGACGATAATACCGACACAATTGTCTTGGCTGTGCCCAATTTTGCTGTCTAGGTAAGTTATAGTTCGAGCCTGCTATTGGTTGCCTATAATGGACTTCATGATGCGCGCTTGTGTGATGCAGCTGATATCGACCATGATTGTTGTTGAAGTGTGATTGACATCGATTATCATGAAACTGGTATTTCAATGGTTCAGCATTCATTGGCTTATCTTGAGGCTTCGTAAAGTTTTCCTTCTGAAGATGCTGGACTTGCTGCTGGTGTTGAATGTTTCGGATTTGGACTACATTTTTTGCTGGATGTTTATTCATTTGTTGATGGTTGAACTGCTGATTATGCTGAATATTCCACTGTAGGATTGGGTTGATTTGATGTTTATTCATCTGTTGATGGTTGAACTGCTGATTATGCTGAATATTCTGTTTTAGGATTGGGTTGATTGGATGTTTATTCATCTGTTGATGATTGAACTGCTGGTTATGCTGAATATTCTGTTGAAGGATGCCATTGTTCTCCTCATTTTGATGATGATGCTGTTCAACCTTAGGTTGAGCAGAATTTTCAGATTGCTTGGCAGTCTTGCTCTCCTTCCTGCAATTGAAGTCACAATTTGTCCAAATTATTATTATTTTTTTTTTTGCAGGAAATAAGAGATATTGGATTGCAGCATATTTTCTTAGTACATGCTATCTAACAGAACTGGTAGCCTGTTCTTCATATATAATGAATTGAAAGAAAGAAATCTATTTTTGGAAAAACTATGATGCTAACTTGCTGAGTTAAGTGTAAGAAGTATTGGATTTCCTTTAGTTGTGTTAACTAACTAGAAATAACTTGTAAAATATGAAATATATTAATTGTCTGTGGGTGCATTAGGAAGATATAATGATACCTTTTGATGATACCCGCCTTTCTCATTTCTTTCTCTTTGATCCTAGTCTCCCTTGAGCAGCGTGCAACAAAACCTCTAGAGTGTTTCTCTTGAAGAACTTTTCTTCTTTCTTCCTCATCGGTCCATCTCTGTAATTTAGGGAAATAAGGCAATCTTAATTCATCCTGTAGAAGATAAGGTTTGTGTAAATTAAATTGGCTGGGGAAGTAATCTCAACTTTTGTGAACTCACCTGCCTCATTGTCTTAAGCCTGTAGAGGTTCCTTCCCTTAATTAAAAGGGGATGAAGAGGTGGCAACGGTTTCTCTCCAGTACTCCATAGAACTTCTATCTACACGTTGAATGTTGCATTTATATCAAATAACTTACGCCATCCAACATTTTATTATTCTTCTCTATGATAAGTTAAAGGAATTTACTGTGAATGTATGTTGTTGTTTGGCTGCTCCATAGCTTTCCTTAACGATACGCCCTATGACTACCCTAGTACCACATGGGGGACCTGTAGCACTTCTTGAAGCAATGCTGAACCTAGCATTATACTCAAGAAAAAGGATATTAATCGGTGTATTTGTACGGAAAATAACAAAGATACGAAATTATTGTGGATATAAGGACAAGAAATCTTACATTTCATAGACATTTTGTTCGAACATGACGATATCTCCAGTGCAGGCATCTCCTACAAGCAAGACAATTTGTCTACCTCAGAAATAGTAGTAACTTATAGAAATTTAATGTAGACAGGCATTATGTATATATCTGTTTGTGCACGTCTGTGTGCGTGTGCATGCATTGTGCGCAGGCGCGTGTGCACGCTCGTGTGTGCATGTCTGTGTGTGTAGTTACTATTTAGTCAGAATAAGATGGTCCTCCCTGATGAGTCTAAGCAAAGAAGTATACTAAGCAATTCAGATATACTATTGAGCACGTATTTCAATACTGAGACAAAGCATACAGATGACTGTACTAGGTTATGCTTGTATCTATGTTGAGAGAGAAATGAAACATAGCTATACCTTTGCAATTCAACACAAAGCTAGAGCGAGGGTATTTCATCTCTCCACCTCCATTTATTACCCTGAAAATTACAGTCCTAGTTACTCAAAAAGGTATGTTGATATACTATAAGTACATGCACATGCTAAAAGAATATCAAAGGAATATTACTCAAGATGCTCTTTGATGCGGTCAATGAGGATGCCTTTGGTTCCAGTTAGTCTCAACCCATATTTCCTCAAATAAACCTTGCATTGCTCCAGTTTTAATTTTTCCAAGTGGCCATCTGTTCCAGCAATAACATGATATTTGTTAGGATCAGGATATCAAATATAAAGAATTGTATGATAAGTCATCTTATGCAACCAGATAACTGAGAAAAATACATATGGTGTTGGCGGACCAAACAAATTTATCAAAGCACTGACAAATAATGAAATTAATTGGTTTCCTGTCAAGTGATGTTCATACTCTTCTCTCAATGCTTTAGAGTGATGGAAACAACATTAAAATTTTGAGTATCAAAGCGTCATTTTTCCTCTTTAATAAAAATCTTCACCAGCTAACATTTTAAGTCTCATATAAAAAAAAATAGAAAACAGAATTCGATGGAATTACCTTTGATGAGCTCTTCCACCTTCTCAAAGCACTTCTCATCCTTCTCACTGAGCTCCGGAATCTCAACTGCAAATGACTCTTCACCATCTTCGCTTTCAAGATCCATATTTTTAGCTTTCCTGCCCAAAATCAAGGACACCCATCAGCTCAAAACTCAAACCCATCAAAACCCAACATTCTTTTTCATTGAAAATCAAGAATCTAACAACAACCGAGGCCTAGATTTCTTGACAGAGATCTTGGAAAACTTCGACCGTGTTTCTTCGACTATATCAAAGGTTGGATCCTCGTCCGAGTCATCGGGAGAGCAGAAATCATCGAATCGAGGCTCTCCATTATCTTCTTCGGGTATTTCTAATTCTTCTTGTGTTGATGTCTTGAGCTTGATATTGGCCATGAGATTGATCGGAAACTGATGGATTTGGGTTTTTCTGGGGAGAGAAGAGGGAGATTGCGGTATTTTTGGGGAGATTTGTTTGGGAGATGACCGCTTTCGTCTGTATTTGAAATTTGAATTACAATTTTTTGGGGCTATTTCCCTCAAATAATAATTCCATATTAGTCCCTAGCATCTCACCAATTTAATCCCTCATGTCCCGTTTAGCAAAGGGTTAATGAAGAGGGATTAAGGAGAAAGATTAACATAGTTAGCTCATTCGGTAATCCGGATGACTATTATTAACCCTTTATATAAGTTTTATTTTAACCATTATGATCATTTTTAGTGTTTGGGAATAACAAGGATTTTAACTATTTTCTTTATAATTAGATGGGTTAGCTCTTAATCCTTCTAAATAGGAGTATAAGTAAACCACTCATTTTGAGGGGTTAACTCATTTTAATGTCTCTAGAGGGGTTAGCTTAACATTTTTATATATTTTGTGTTTGGCAAATTATAGAGTGTTAACTCACTTTAACCCTTATATAGATTTTTTGTGTTTGGCGGGTTAAAAAGGGGTTAAATCTCCTTAATCTCTTACTTAACCCTTTTCCAAACGACACCTCAACGCCTGAGGGGTCTTGCAATTTGGTCCCTCCATACCTCTTAATTATGATTTCTCTCATAAAACTCATTTTTTGTTTAGAAAAAAAGGTTAGTTGCACTTTGGTACTCTAAAATTTACACCTTTCAACTTTAACACCCTAAAGTTTTTTGACACTTTACTACCGTAACTTTTACATTTTTTTAAATTGATGCCTTAACCTTTTTTCTTGATGCTTTTGAAGTTTATATCTTCTTAACTTTGATACCTAAAGTTTTATTTTTGACACTTTGATACCCAAAGCTTTAGGTATCATAGTTAAGAAATGTGTAAATTTTGAGATACCAAAGTTAAAAAAATGTGAATTCTTTGGGACATGAAAGTTAACAAATGTATAAACTTTGGTATCAAAGTGTCAAAAAAAATAGTATGGGGTATCAAAGTTAATCGGTGTAAACTTTAGGGTATCAAAGTCTCCAAAAAACACCTTGGATCTTAGCCTCGATTCTAGGCTGGGTTATTAAAAAAAAAAACCGAGACTTCTCTATGTAAACATAAGGGTCTATTTGGCAAGGGGTTAAGTGAAGAGTTAAAAGAGGGTTTACCCTTCCTTAATTAACCTTCCAAACGTGTTAAAATGATCAACGTACTAATCCTTCTGTTTAATCAGTCAATGAAAGTTCTGAAAATTTGTTGAATATAATTGTATTACTTTTTATTTATTGTTGTTGGTTCACTTTTCTTGTGCTTGCAGGTTACAGGCATTTCCTTCTTCTGTAGCGGAAGAATGCTACCAACAGAAACGAAGAGTACAGTTGTTCAACTGATCTAACAATGACTTCCAAAGTCTCGCCTACTGCAAGGTTGCCCACTGTATCATCAGCAGCTGAATTGCATCATCGTTGGCTCTCCCCCAAATTCGTTCGTCTATGAGTAGTACGGTAAGCGCATCACAATATTTTTTTTTTTACACGCATTATGACAACTTACAGCGCCACCCTCAACTTGTTAGCCCGCCAGCATTACCATCTTCGGACTTTGATATTTTGAAAAGGATAGATTAATTGCAGATCATAATTAAGCCCATCGATCTTTTTCAATGAATTGAGGGAGAATAATTGCAGCAACAACCATCAGGGCATCATTTTTTTTAGTGACCTTTACCCGCCAGAAAAACCTACAGGTTCTGATTTGACTTGGCTCTTAAAAGAGGAAGAAGATGTCGGCTGGGTCAGTGGATTGTGATGAATACCTAACCTCTCTTAATCCCCGATCGAGTTCATGGATTCGGTTATCAAGTGTGGGTTCCACTCTCTTTTTTAAGAATAGAAATCCTATATCCCTTTTTTTTTTATGAAAGAGGTGTTCTAATTAAGCTCCAACTTTCTATCTTTTTTTTGAGAGAAAGGATGGATTACCAAAATAGTAATCCAGCCAGCTAAATTAGGCAAAAAACGGCTGTTACAAAAATAGCACTCATCCCCAACCAAGGATGAGTACCCTAGTTCATCAAAGCTTTACAAAAAAAAACTCCACCAAATCTCCTCTCCTACTGATATCTAGCAACAAAATATCAGAAAATGTATCATAATACCAACATTTATACAGATTTTTCATTTTTAAACCACAAAAAAGATCACTTTTTCCAGCTTAACTTTCATTCCAGCAGCTCTATCACCCCCACCACAGGAACCGCAGCACTTACAGCATTTGCAGCAGCCTTCTTCCTCCTCCTACTTTCTATCTATTTTCTTTTTTCATCCAAATCGCAAGTTCTGTAAGTTATAAGGGAGCAACAGACAAAATGATGTCTTTCTAGCACCTACGATGACCGGCGACCGCTAAATCCTCAAAAACTTGTTGTGCTGACGGCGGCGCCGAGGAACCAAAACAAACGCCGATCAAAGAAGGCCAAACAAATCAAAAACAACGGCACAAAACACAAACACCATTTTTTACGTGGTTCGGCAATTGCCTACGTCCACGGGGAGAGGATGGGGAGATTTCACTATATGGAGGAGAAATACAACGGGTTACAACTCACAAAATCACTCAAATATAACCCTAACCAAAGCTCACAACTCCCTCACAATATCTCCCTCTCAAAGTGCTCAAAACAATGCTAATTCTCTCCTTTTCTCTCCTTAAGAAACCCAAAAAAACGTGTCCTATTTATAATAAAACATAATCCCAAACAAAGGAGGATTCCCAAACAAAGGAGGATTCTAAAAAAACGAGCCTGACACACCCTGCACCGTAGGTGTGGCAGAGGGTGTGGTGCAGGACAGATTCTGCCACACCCTGTACCATGGGTGTGACAGAGGGTGTGGTGCAGGACAGATTCTGCCACACCCATGGCAGACACCACACCAGGGTGTGGTGGAGTCTGTTTTGAGTTACTCTTCACGTTTTTCACAATTCCTTCGCCGTTTTCACAATTCTCCACCTCGGCGAAGTGTTCCCAACACTGAGCCGATACCAACATGAGCACCAATGTGTCGTCTCTCTAAACTCGGCTGCACCAATATGGTTGCCTACGTACCCCCTCTCCCAAGGGATCAAGCCGCCCGTAGTTCATCCAAATGGCCGCGAACGACCTCAATCAACTAGAAGAGATCGCAACCCTTCTCCAACATCACGATCAAGTCTACGGCTGATAGCTCCTCCAATGGCCTCAAACACCTCCACCTGAGGTGAACCAATGGCCATATCCAAACTATGTCTGCCAGCCGAACTTGAATCTACCAACTCGTCATCCGCATCCAAATCCAAATGACTCACACGCTGTGTCACCTCAGCTAGAATCTCCAATAATGCAGAATGACCTGGAGTACATGGAGTAATCTCCACCCAGCGTGGAGTAGCATCACTCTCCACCTGCTGCGACATTCGAACGATCTGATCAATACTCTCCACCTGCTGAGAGTCCAATGTGACATATCTGCTCAGAACAAAATCAGAAGCTCCCAAATGATAATCAACTGAACCTTCGAACCCCAAATGCGCAATCGGATCCAATCTCACATCCACGATGTGACCAAGTGCTGGGTATCCAAATATCCGACGCAACCCAAAATCTGAAGCAGCTCCACCAGATCTAAAATTTCCAAACGCAGCAGTCGGCGATCTATGACTAAGATGACCCAAATATGTCGAAGCTCCAGAACCAATGCTCGACAACCAACGCCGATCCTCCTCCAGAAAGAAACGACACATCGAAACTGTCATCTCATCTCGTCGCCCCAAAGTCTCCACACCAATGAAGTGTCTCCTATTGCCGTGAGCTCGGCACCAACGCAAGAAAGGACCCCTACCAAATCTAGAATAACGAGTTACCTTTCTGCCAATACACTTCTTCCAATTGTTGTTGACTTCTAGGACTTTACATCAACGGGAACTGGTCGCGACCCAATAATGCCTAGAACAATCACTAACTGTGGAAACCAAGATACGATTACCTCCCAATGATGCCTCCTTGGAAGGCCCCCAAATGCCTGACTGAACACCTCCTAAAAGACCCATCGCTCGATGGATAGAAGTGTCAAACTCCACCACGATCTCGCTCATCCCAATGTGCTCACAGGACTTCAATCTGCAGGTCATAGCACTCCTCAACAACCAATGCACGACATTACCAATCATATACCCCAGCACCAAACAATGCCACAGTCTAACCGAATCTGATGAAGTCGTCATCTCCCTATCAATCACCATGCTTCCGTACAAATAATACAAATTTCTTCTTCTGACGCCCTTCATCACAATCATGGACCCAAATGTAACCTCCAAGCGTGCATCCGCCAAGGTCACCCTATAGCCTGCTACCTCCAAAGCTCCAAATGAAATGATGTTCTTCTTCAACTGAGGAACGAACCTCACTCCAACCAACTCCCGAATCACCCCGTCACTCATCCTGATCCGAACGGTACCGATACCATCAATAGAGCATTTGTGATCATTCCCCATGAGCACGAAATCCCCTCTTTCCAACTCCTGAAAGCTGGAGAACCAATCCCTTCTAGGGCAAATATGGTATGTAGCTCTCGAATCCAACATCCACTCTGTAGAGTAGGCAACACAAACTGATGGCAGTGCAGATAATGAGTAGCCCGAAGAATCCGAATCTGAATCGTTGCCACTAGCCTTGACAACATTCGCCTCAGAAGCTTGAATAGCTTTTCCCTTATTCTTCCCGGCTCGATCAACTAACTTTGGGCATTCGGCTTTCCAATGTCCATCATCTTTGCAAAAGGCACACTGATTCTTACGAACTCCAAGATGTGCCCCTCTAGACTGCGACCTTCCACTACGGTTTGGACCCTTTGCTCTTGCGACCAACGCCCCCGCTACCGGCTCAAACAAAGTCTCTTTATCCTTCTTTCGAAGCTGATAATTCACAAGTGCAGCGGTGACCTTACTATACGAAAGAGATGCCTTCCCATTAATAAGAGTAAGAACAAAGGTCTCATATTCCTCGTCGGGCAAGGAACTCAACAACAACAACGCCTTGTCCTCATCTTCAATCACCACATCTACATTCGCCAAATCCGCAAGAAGCTTCGTGTAGTGGTTCATGTGATCACCAATGGAGGTTCCTTTCTTCAACTGGAAGCGGTAAAGCCTCCTCTTCAAATGCAAGCGATTCTCCACACTCTTGGTCAAATACTTACTCTCAAGGATCTCCCAAATCTTCTTTGCAGAAGTCTCATTGATCACATCATACTTTAGATCTTGAGTGAGACACGACCTAATCACACCACACGCCGTTCGATTCATTTTTTTCCAAACCTTCTCATCAATATTGTCCGGTTTCCCGTCCAACTCCAACATATCTTCCAAATTTTGCGCGTTGAGCGCATCCATGACTTCGCATCGCCAAAGTCCAAAATTATTTGTGTCATTGAACTTTTTCACGTCAATCTTCATCGAGTGGATATTCAAGTTTTGGACGGTCTTCACGCCGGAAGTACTGCCCACAACTCCTTCTTTCTCAGCCATAATCCTCAAAGCACCACCAAACCAATGCGGAAACAAACGAGAAATAGATCCAAACTGAAAAAGACGAGATTTTTACCAAAAGATCCCACCTTTATCACCAAACGAAGCCCTAGATGAACTTCCAAAGCGATCTACTCCTCCAAATAGCCCAAACGGCGCCGAGGAACCAAAACAAACGCCGATCAAAGAAGGCCAAACAAATCAAAAACAACGGCACAAAATACAAACACCAATTTTTACGTGGTTCGACAATTGCCTACGTCCACGGGGAGAGGATGGGGAGATTTCACTATATGGAGGAGAAATACAACGGGTTACAACTCACAAAATCACTCAAATATAACCCTAACCAAAGCTCTCAACTCCCTCACAATATCTCCCTCTCAAAGTACTCAAAACAATGCTAATTCTCTCCTTTTCTCTCCTTAAGAAACCCTAAAAAACGTGGTCCTATTTATAATAAAACACAATCCCAAACAAAGGAGGATTCCCAAACAAAGGAGGATTCTAAAAAACAAGTCTGCCACACACTGCACCGTGGGTGTGGCAGAGGGTGTGGTGCAGGACAGATTCTGCCACACCCTGCACCATGGGTGTGGCAGAGGGTGTGGTGCAGGACAGATTCTGCCACACCCATGGCAGACACCACACCAGGATGTGATGGAGTCTGTTTTGGGTTACTCTTCACGTTTTTTACAATTCCTTCGCCGTTTTCACAAAACTTTATCTGACAATAGTTTTTCAATTACAACGAATTACGATGAAAATAAAAATAAGTACACAGTACGTAACTGTATAGACTGAGACTTTGCTTGTGCTTGATGAGGTGCAAAGGGGGGAGAGAAACAAGTGAGCATTGAGTTGTGTGGACTTGTGACTTGTGAGCTCTGAGCTCTATAATGTAAAAGTAGATTATGCTTGGCTCGTCCACTGGTCATAAGTTCGGATCTTCCACCCTTGGCATTGTTGTTTTGTGCAGAAATTTCCTGAACCACTTTGATCCCTGAAACAGATGGGATCATCAAGTATTGGTTGTTAGATGGGTAACTTGTTTCTTGTGTTGTTGAGGAGTTGGTACTAAACTAAGATAAATTGCACCAGATTTTCGTATTTGTGGTGATGGTTAAAGGTTATAATTGTTGCGCGCCTTTGCGGAAGCGTGCTCGCACACCGAACGAGTCCGTGAGCACGGGAGAAGATTAACAAACTCAACACGAGTACAATCCAACAAATAATGACAAACAAATCACAAACACAGATATTTTACGTGGTTCGGCAATTTACCTACATCCACGGGAACGACACAAATAATTTCTTATTATTCCACAAGAAATTACAAATAAGAGAGAAGATCTCAAGCCTGAGATTTCTCAAAACAATAACAGTGTTTTAACTTAAAACATTGTTCAATCTCTCTTAGATAACTCAACTTCCCCAAATAAATACACCAACTCCTTCTCCACAAATTAATGAGAAGAGGACAAAAGGGAAAAACCAAATCACAGAGAACGAAAGGGATTTAAATCCCAAATCGGAGAGAGCTGTGCTTTCTCAAAGCTCCGCCGCCAATCTCTCTGCCTTGCTCGCTCTAATCGGATTGTGAACAAGGGTTTCCCTTTTATAGGGAAACCCTAGGGCGAGGCGAGCTCCTCCTCTAGCTAGCACCAGCTGGCTTCCACTCTACGCCGAGCTTTGTGATCACCTCGAGCCCCGCGCACACAACAGGCGACACCTTGCTTTCGCCTGTCCAGCCCCGCCTACAGGCGAGCTCGAAGTTGCCTCACCACATCTCGCCTGCAGGCGAGATCGAACCTCGCCTCACACCTCGCCTGCGATCTCGAACAGGCGACTCTACACCCGCGTCGCCTCCACGCCGCCTACACATAGGTCAGTTCTTCTTCAATTCTCCACATTGTCCATCATTTGATAAACATCAAAATTTGGACGAACACTAGAAGAACCCCACTAATGCCAACCAGGCCCAAAACAGCTGCACCATTATACCATGGCTACCTACGTACCCTCTGACTGGGATCAAGCTAATCGTAGTTCTATCAAATGGCCGCCAATGGCCTCAACAATCACGAATGTGTAACAAGTTTCGACAATGATTAAACTTGTTACTCTGAACCACCTTTGTGAGCATATCCGTCAGATTATCCTTCGTGTGGACCTTCACTATCTCCACATCTCCATCTTCAAGAACATCTCGAACAAAGTGATAACGAACGTCAATGTGCTTCGTTCTTGAATGAAAAACCTGATTCTTCGCCAAATAGATAGCACTCATGCTATCATAATGAATAGTGAAGGACTGCTGCGATATACCAAGTTCCTCCAAAAGTCCTCGAAACCAAATAGCCTCCTTAACAGCCTCCGTAATTGCCATATACTCTGCCTTCGTTGTAGACAAAGCCACCGTAGACTGTAACGTGCATCTCCAACACACCGACGTATGGGTCAAAGTAAACACATACCCCGTAGTAGACTGACACTTATCCAAATCTCCGGCATAATCCGAATCAACATAACCAATGTACAACTACTCACCTCTAGTGTCCCACTCATAAACCAAACCAATATTGAGCGTACCTCTAATGTACATCAAGATCTATTTCACGGTGTCCCAATGACCCACTCCTGGATCGTGCATGTATCTCGAAACCATGCTCACCGCCTGTGACAAATCTAGCCTCTTACATACCATCGCGTACATCAAGCTTCTAACTGCGCTCGCATATGGAGTCTTCGACATAAACTCTCTATCTTCAACTGACTTTGGTAAAAGATCAGCTAAAAGCTTCAAATGGGCTCCCAAGGGTATACTAACAGGCTTCGTTTCCATGCTAACGTTAAATCACTGTAGAACCTTCTTCAGATAAGCTATCTGAGTCAAACAAATTCTGCCATTCTCTTTGTCTCTGCCGATCTCCATCCCCAAAATGTGCTTAGCCTCACCCAAATCCTTCATCTCAAACTCATTTGAAAGTTGTGCCTTCAACTCATCTATAGAAGACCTGAAAATAGAGGCAACCAACATGTCATCGACATAAAGCAACAAATAGATATACGCACCTCCTTTCAACTTGTGAAAATACACGCAATGATCAAACTGGCTCTGAGTATACGAATGACCAATCATAAAATTATCAAATCGCCTATACCACTGTCGAGGAGACTGCTTCAAACCGTATAGCGATTTCTTTAACCTGCAAACCAGGTTTTCCTTCCCTACAGCTCGGAATCCCAATGGCTGAGTCATATATATTTCTTCATCAAGATCACCATAAAAAAATACCATCTTCACATCCAACTGATCTAACTCCAATACATATTGCGCCACCAAAGCTAGTAAAATTCAAATCGAAGAGTGCTTCACCACCGGAGAGAAAACCTCATTGTAGTCAATACCTTCCTCCTGTGCATAACCCTTCGCAACTAACCTAGCTTTGAACCTCACTGGAGTGCCTTCAATGCCATCCTTCTTCGTGTATACCTACTTACAACCAATCGCCTTCCGCCCCTTTGGAAGCTGAACAAGCTCCCATGTATCGTTCTTATGAAAAGACTCCATCTCCTCCTACATAGCTACATGCCACGAATCAGCCTCCGAACTCTGCTCGGCCTCTCTGAATATAGTAGGTACCAACTCATCGATACTCTCTGCCGGAAGTGCATACGCAACCACTGTGTCGGTATACCGTGCTGGGGTCCGTATGTCTCTCCTCTGTCTCCGAACCGCAATTGAATCCTAAACCTGAGCCGTCGGTCTCTGATCCTGCACATCTGTACCCGTATCCACCTCATCGTCGTCGTGCTCGCCTGGCGTCACCTCAGTCGGCACTCTAATGGATACTGTACCATCTGGATAATGTGAAGCTGTATCGATCTCCACCATCTGTGATATCTCTTTCGTCAGGTCGCTCTCCACCTGATGAGAGCTGGGAAGCTTCAAGGTAGAAGCCTCATCGAAGGTGACGTCCATACTCAGCACAATCTTCCTATCAACTGGATCCCATAGCTTGTATCCCTTGACACCACGCTTGAATCCTATAAATATGACCTTCCTAGCTCGAGGTTTTAATTTATCTGTTCTCACATGATAAAATATAGGCACCCAAATACCTTGAGCTGGTCATAGTCATGTGCTGACTTTCCCGACCACATCTCCATAGGGGTTTCCACCCAATCACAGATGAAGGTAGCCTGTTAATCAGGTGGCTCACATATGAGAATGCCTCAACCCAAAAGATCTTCTCCAAACCACTTTACGACAATAAGCATCGGACCTTCTCTAGTAAAGACCGGTTCAACCTCTCTACCGCCCCATTTTGCTGTAGTGTATGACTAACTGTGAAGTACCTCTCTATGCCCTCGTCTCGACATAGCTGCTGAAAGGGGTCAGAAGTATACTCACCACCGTTGTCGGATCGTAACATCTTGATCTTTCTCCCAGTCTGCAGTTCCAATCTCTTCCTCCACTCGACAAATATATATAAGACATCGCTCTTCTTCGTCACGGTGTACACCTAACAACATCTAGAATAGTCATCTACAAAAGTGACGAACCAATGTCGACCAACAAGTGATGCAGTCTTGGTGGGACCCCAAATATCAGTGTGCACGTAATCCAGGATACCACTTGTCCTATGAATGGCAGTCTCGAACTTCACCTTCGTCTTCTTGCTAAGAACACAGTGCTCACAGAACTCAATTTTTCCACTCTTAGCTCCCTTCAATAGTCCCTGCTTGCACAAAACCTGCAGTGATTTTTCTCCTGTGTGTCCTAACCTGTAGTGCCAAAGTCTGCTCATGTCCGCCTCTGAAATAGCTGAAGCAACCTGGCCAACCTCGGTACTCCCCTTCAGATAATATAAATTCCTACTGCGAACTCCCTTCATCACCATCAAGGATCCCGTAGTAATCTTTGCTACAGCGTCCTCGAAGGTCACCTTGAATCCCTTCGCCTCCAAAGCTCCAACTAAGATAAGATTCTTATTCAGCTGAGGAACGAATCTCACCTCTTTCAACTCATGAACTACTCCATCGTGCATCCGAATCTGCACGGTATCTATCCCACAAATACTACAGGATTGATTATTTCCCATGACAACAATACCCCCATCGAGTCTCTCAAATGATAAAAACCAATCTCGCCTAGGAGTCATATGATAAGTAGCGTCAGAATTAAGCATCCAATCCGATGCATCCAAATGGTTCATCTCCGGAGTAATCAAAAGAGAAAAGTTTGAATCATTGGAATCATCGTCTTTTGTAACATTCACTTCATTGGCCTTCGGGCCCTTTTTCTTACTATTCTCTTTCTCTTTGATCTTTGGACAATCTTTTTTCCAATGTCACTGCTCCTTGTAGAATGCACATTGGTTCTTTCCTAGCTAGTGATGGCCTCTTGACTTTGACATTCCTCTATTGCCACCTCTCGGATATGGGTTTCTATCTCTCGTCGACAAGGCCCCTCCTGAAGTACTAGCACGGGAAGTCTCCTTATCCTTCCTCCTCAAATCATAATTCGTCAAAGCGTTAGTAACTTCACTATAGTTGATAGAAGATTTTCCATTCAACAGAGTGAGCACGAAGGTATCATACTCCTCATTCGGTAAGGAGCCCAACAAAATAATCGCCTTGTACTCATCTGATATCTTCTCATCAACATTCGCCAAGTCCGACAACAACTTAGTGTAGTTGTTCACATGAGCCGCTAGTGAGGTGCCTCGGGATATCTGAAATCTGAATAATCTACGCAGTAAATGCAATCGGTTCTTAACACTCTTCGTAAGGTACTTATTATTGGGAATCTCCCACATCTTCATTGCAGACGTCACCTCAATCACATCATACTTTAGCTTCTGTTCCAAACAGGACCTGATCACCCCATAAGCGTTCCGATTCATCTTTTCCCATACTGACTCTTCATATTTAGGTGGTCTCTCTTGGACCATGATGGTCTCCTTTAAATTCTGAGCATTGAGCGCATCCTGTACGTCACTCATCCACAAACCAAAGTTAATTTTATCGTCATATTTTACAACACTAATCTTAGTGTTCTGAAAACCAACTTGAACTTTACCCGACATATTCTTGCTGCGTTCTCCAGTTACTTCTCCCATATTCACAAACTCCGAATTGCAAAGAAAAATTCAAACTTTAATAGAATTAAGAAGATACCTAACTGAACCCTAAATTGGATTCCAAATTGATCTCCTAACCACACAAGGAAAGCAAGATCACCACGGCACTCCTCAACGCTATCTCCACCGAAACTTAGAACTCCAAGAACCAAGCTTCCAAACTGAATCTTCCTCGACCCAATGCCAAAACCCTAGATCTCAAATCTGGAGCTCTGATACCAATTATTACGCACCTTTGCGAAAGCGTGCTCACACACCGAACGAGTCCGTGAGCACGGGAGAAGATTAACAAACTTAACACGAGTACAATCCAACAAATAATGACAAGCAAATCATAAACACAGATATTTTACGTGGTTCGGCAATTTACCTACGTCCACGGGAGCGGCACAAATAATTTCTTATTATTCCACAAGAAATTACAAATAAGAGAGAAGATCTCAAGCTTGAGATTTCTCAAAACAATAACAGTGTTTTAACTTAAAACACTGTTCAATCTCTCTTAGATAACTCAACTTCCCCAAATAAATACACCAACTCCTTCTCCACAAATTAATGAGAAGAGGACAAAAAGGGAAAACCAAATCACAGAGAATGAAAGGGATTTAAATCCTAAATCGGAGAGAGCTGTGCTTTCTCAAAGCTCCGCTGCCAATCTCTCTGCCTTGCTCGCTCTAATCGGATTATGAACAAGAGTTTCCCTTTTATAGGGAAACCCTAGGGCGAGGCGAGCTCCTCATCCAGCTGGCACCAGCTGGCTTCCACTCCACGCCGAGCTTCACGATCACCTCGAGCCCCGCGCACACGACAGGCGACACCTTGCTTTCGCCTATCCAACCCCGCCTACAGGCGAGCTTGAAGTCGCCTCACCACATCTCGCCTGCAGACGAGATCGAACCTCGCCTCACACCTCGCCTGCGATCTCGAACATGCGACTCTTCACCCGCGTCGCCTCCACGTCGCCTGCACACAGGTCAGTTCTTCTTCAATAATGTTAATAGACCTCCTATAGTATCACACTTAGTCGCGAATGAGTTCTATTTTTGCGAATTAATCCCTTCTAGTGTCGGCACAAGTGCGAGTACGCCCCATTAATGAGCTTTTTCAATTTTTAAAATTATAGAAAAAGAAAAAACAATTGGGAGTCTATCCTCACCAATAGAACCTTAGGGTATCCGCTTCCATAAATCATTTTTAATGTTTTTAGAGTAAAAAAAGAAAAAAATAAAATAAAGGAAAACTCTCTCAAGGGGACTATTCACACAGATAGAACTACGCGAGGCCTACTTGCAATTAGGTAATACTATAGGGGGTCTATTTGCGACTAACCATTTTTAAATGTATGATAATGACATTGCTAATGCTACTTACATGTATTAATCAAGCTAAAAGATACATTAAATGTATGATACTAAGAAGTGGATCAAAACTTTGGATATATTAGTATGCCACACGTGCGTTGCATGTGGCATATTTGGCTTAAGAAGTATTAGTAAATAATATATTCTACGTTATTGATTCTCAAATATGTACTTACGATAGGATATTTACTTTTGGAATATTGATTCTCAATATGTCATGCACGAAAGTTACAAACGCCATTAAATAAAAAAATTAATATCAAATATCTAGTATCTTGTGGAATAGCGATAATTGTTATTAGATGTAAAATTACAAAAGCTATAGTAGTAAGACGGAATCACAACCGATATAAGCATTGTTTGGAAACAAGAGATTGTGTCTTATCTAAGAGATTGTGTCTTATTGACTTGGTCAATAAGCTAGTAGAGCTGTTTGGTGACCAAAAATAGGAGGAGATTATTTTGGAGATTGTGTCTTTTACAAGTAGCTTTTGGAAAGCTACCTCAAGTAGTGTTTGTCTTTGGGAAGGAGCTGCCAATTTTTTTCTTTCATTTTTGCCCCTAATAATTCTAATTTTATATCAATAATATTGCATGTCTTTGTTAGTCATTTAACAAATTTAAGCTAGTTGTACAACTACTTTTTCCAAACAGCTCTAGTCAATCAGCTAGCTACACAGCTATCAGCTTTCAGCTATAATTTCACAGCTTTTAGGTAGCTTAATAGCTTTCAGCTATAATCTCGTAGCTTTCAGCTAGTTTTGCCAAACAGAGCCATAAAGATATTGTTTGAATTGCTCGATTAATGGAAATTTTATATAATTCAAATTAAAGAATCTCAATCAAGAGACAAATAATTTGGATTTCATATAAGAAATCAAAATATTTATGCAATTCAATCAAATATATCATATATAGATTTTTGTATTTTGATTTACTTAATGAGGAGAAGAAAGATAGCCATTATGTTTTATTAGTTAATCTTTGTAGTTAAAGTTGATAGGAATAAAGAACTTATTGGTAATTAATAAAAAAGAAGACAAAGTTTTATGATTCAATATAATTATTAATGAAAGACCATAAAAGATGCTTAATAAATGTAAGAATATCAAAATGACAAGAGATAGTGAAAGCATTGGATAAGTTGATAGCATCTCTGAACTTAAAGTGCATATGAACCAAGTAATTAGTTAAGAATTAAACCATGAGTAAATCTAATGAACAAGAAAGCACAACTTATGATCTATATTCAAAATAAAAAGCACAACTTATGATAAATAGCACGAAAATCTCCTTATAACATTGTGCAAGGAGGAAAAATCTTTAAATAGTTTTTAATAAACTCTAAAAATAAGAGTATACATTCTTTCTAAGAATTAAAAGATCAATAAGAATTTTACCTAATCCACAGTAAAAAAACACACACATACACACACTAAAAACAAACCCTGGCTCCCAAATCAGATTTATGAACGCTCTTAAATATCAATACTTCAAAATAATAATCTTTCTATAGTCTATTATTCTCTCTTTTTCAAGGATCCAAGAGACAAAATACAAATCAAGAGCTAAATTAAACATGAGACATAGTCTTCAACTCCATAAAAAATAAATCTTTAAGTCTGCAAACTATGTAACAAATATTATCCAATGTATTCACGTGCACATACATATAAAAGCCACATAAACTATATATCAATCATTTGGTAAACTTTTCATATAACATATTCCATAAACCATTACGTTGGTGTAGGAATTTGGCTTAGTAGGTGAAGTGGTAGATTGAAAAGAATGGATGACCATAATTTATAGTGTAGAGATGAAAAAAGAGGTTATGTAAAGGAAAATGAAAGAGTGGTTAATTAATTAGATCCATAACATATGCATTTAATTAAGTTATGGAATCTATAAGAGCCTAAGAAACTAATTAAATCTCGTTATTATGATGATTTTTAATTTAATTAATTTAAACTCAAAGAGAGATAAATTAAATAAAGAAAAATAATTAAAGTAAAGTTGAAATTATCAAATTTAAGAGGGGTAAAAGGGGCAATCAAAAGTTTTAGCACCCCAATCCTCTTTTATACGTAGTATAGATATAGATTTGTTTGTCCACGAATATCATTGTTAAGATCCAATATAGATCATACCGCTTTAGCTTATGTAATAGTATCAGGCCTTCATAAAGTCATATGTCCCTTTATCCACTTTTTCCTTGGACAATAATTTGATGTTCCTGTCTCTTGCTATACTACAACTAGATGCATCATGGTGGTGTGAGAAGAATACCATGGCTTTGAAACGCAAGCAATTGAAAGAATCTAGCCCTAAAGTGGGTTGGTGGGTGGATACACTAAGCCACATCCCCCTTCTATATCACTATCTAGATTCATACGATTGGTTAGCTGATTTTATTAAATCTTTAAGTAATTACTAGTTAACATATGTTAGGAATAATAATCTGTTTAGACAAAGATTAACACGAATTAAGTTTTAAACAGTTAATAGAAATTAGATAAAAACAGATAACTGTTATAGCTCAGAAATGAAATTCAAATAAAAGTAAATAAAAGTTAGAAATACGGCCTGATGGTCGAGACGTGCAAGCACTGTTCCAAGAATCTAATTGTCCCTCGTACAGGGCTACACGGCAAAAGTTCCCGGAGATACAACGACCCTCGGTCAGGCGACTTCCTTCTCGTCGGCACGAGCTTCAAGAAGGTTTTGCGAATTCTTCTCGACTTTAAGGGAATAGCAAATCGTAACAGTAAGTAAATTCAAGAGGAAGAACAGAGAAGGAGAAGAAGAGCTTGTTGTATTTCGCTGTGTTAAACTCTTCGAGTTTTAGATCCTTTTATAGGGGAAAAACAACCGTTATTCATAAATTCCACAATTAACACGTTTTAATTATTCACATTTAAAATCCATAAATTTCGCCAATTAATACCAACCGTTTTTCTATCATTTAGATCTGTCAATCTCTCTCTTATTTAACACGTTTTAAAAATTAATCACGTTTTAAATTTGCTTCATGATAAACACGCTTTAATGCTATCCGTTTACATTCATTTAGATCCTTAATTTCCGCCTATTAATTTTACTAGCCGTTTAACAAATTTTAAAAATATTACTCACGTTTTTTTAATGCAAAAAGAAAAGTTCAAAAGAAAAAATAGAAAATTAAAATGTAGCTGATTAAAGGCCCATTAATCCGGAGCTACATTCGTGTGCGCGTTTTTTTTAATGCAAAAAAGAAAAGTTCAAAAGAAAAAACAGAAAATTAAAATGTAGCTGATTAAAGGCCCATTAATCCGGAGCTGCATTCGTGTGCGCGCGCCAACCGAGGCCGAGCCCGGCCGGCGCACGCGTGTGTGTTGTGGAGCATAACCTTTATTTTCTTCTAGGCATAAGAGAGAAAGAGAAGGCTTATAAAGGCCCTTCCTTCCTATTCCATTTCCTACGTGGGATTAAACTTTCCCACTACAATGTAAGTTTTAAGTTATCTTTATTATAACTCCAACAACATATTCTCAAATGTCCTGCTTGTTCACGCACATGTTCAAAAGTTTTCGGGAGCCCCTCCTTTTCTAAGATTTTAATAGCTATCTTACCATCAACAAATAAAATTGATAAGTTCAGCTGGGACCTGCGCGAATTCTGCCCAAAAAGTCATATTCTCAAATTTTAGTTCATTCTCTTAAAAACAAATTATTTTCATTCTGTGGGGAAAAAGTCATAATTAAAGTTAATTATAAGATTTTTTTCCCCCGCAAAACTCAGATCATTTCCCTCATATAGACTAACTCCAAAATTTAATCCAATAAAATAGACAGATCCTATAAAGGAAATTCAATAATATGAATCTTGCTGGACGTATGCGTTCAATTGTTCTTCCCCATCTCCAAAATTATGCATTTAACCATCCTATAGCATACTCTCCAAGACATCCTCGAGAGCTAATACTCCTCGAAAACCAGTACATGTGTGTGTAATGCATTCAGTTGTTCTGCTTCACCTTTAAATACGTTTGAAAGAAACCCACAGTATTCAACCTGCCGAGTCGAACATTGACTATCAAAACTAAATGGCAATATTCACCTTACATAACATAACAATATGTAAAATTGTGTGAATCATACCAGCAATATTCACCTTACATAACAATATGTAAAATTGTGTGAATCATACCATAACCTGCAAAATATTACACCAGAAGTTTCACACGCTATCGGTGTGTCAGAGACTCAGAAATATAGTTTCATTCATTTGAGTGAATTTCCCTTTGTCCTACAGAGATATGTGAGCATTATCTCTCATACAGAGAGATTTGCAGTTAGTACACAATAATTCCTCCCATACTAAACCTAAATAAAGAGGAACCAAATGAATTTACATCAAACATCACGGTTTTCTCAAGGCTGAATTGCACTTAAAATACCATACAGTTTCACTCACTTCCTTCACTTTCACAAACATTTATGTGCCTCGTGTTTTTCAAAATTGCACGTTAGCGCCTTATGTTATGCAAATATGAAAATTTTCATCTCAAATCTGCTATATAGTGTTGCCAATCTTAAACAACTAGGGGCATAAATACTGCAAAAGACAGGTGAGGGTATATAAGTGCTAAGTGAGTGAAGCTACATGACATTTAAGTGCTATGTAGCCTTTTCGCGCATGGGG
>BQKN01001082.1:727650-746845 GCA_022839385.1 Asparagus kiusianus | reverse complement strand
GCGGGGTTCTCTGTCTTGCTATTCTTTTTCTCCATGTTAAAAACTAACAGCCTACGGATCCTTGTCAAGTGTTGTTATCGACTGTATGATTCATCTTCATCAGAGTCAGAGACCCCCAACATTGCAAGAGCCAAGTGACCTCTCATGATATCAGACTTCTCTTGTGCTTGTCCATAAAACTGAGAACTCAATGGCCCAGAAAAGAGACAACTGTGGTTGCCACTGAACACAGACCAGTCTGTGCTGCAACTGAACTCTTCTTCAGCTTGAAGCATCTTGATGACCTGATCAATGCTCGGTCTTGTTGATTCTTCGGAGCGTAAGCAAGCTGAAGCTGCACGAGCCATTCGGGTCATCTCACCCCAACCGTATGATCCTGGTTTTAGATTTGGGTCGATGAACTTCTCCATGGCTCTCTCACCTTGACGGAGATAGGGTTTGGCCTGCAAAGGTTCAGTTATGTATGTTAAAACTTAAGATATTACTCTTAGCTTTAATCATGAGACAGTTCTATGAAACAAGGATGGTTAAAAAAAAGCGTGCTTTAAGGAAGTTAGGTTGTCCTTGTTGAGGATAAAAAGAGAGAATCTATTGAGACGATTTGGACATGTTCAAAAGAGGCCACTACATGCACGGATTTACAAGTGATAAAAACAACAACAAAGCCTTTATCCCATATTTTTGGATACTATCGAGTTCTACTCTTCCACTCCCTAGGAGAAGTAATAAGATTATAATTATTGGAGCAAGAAAGACTAGAATAGGTCTAAAAGATATAGTAGTTAACTTAATGGAGACATTCCTTATCAGAAATGAACTAATGGCAATGATTCATGTAGCCAGCCCTGAAAATTTGAGATAAAAGGCTCTGTCGTTGTTGTAGTTGGTTCTAGAAAGATCTATTTGCAAGGGTTATGTAGGCAATAAAAATAAGGGAACTTAGATATGTTATTTATAAAAAAACAATATGATATTCTTCTAGAAACACTAAGTTGAATGACGTAACCATTGAAATTAAATTGATGGACTGAAGAACGTAGCTTAAAAATATTCTTTGCTCTTACTGCTTCAACTGTTTTTGCCGCCTTTCCCCCCCATTTTGGCTAGCTGAGTTCTTAATCTGTTGACCCTACTATTTTTATAGTTTTCATTCGCAGAGAGGCAATAATCTTGCAATTAAAACTAGGGTAACTCAGTGCATGATGGGCTAAGAAATACAACATAAAAAGGTTAAGGGCCATATGAGAGATACAATACAAGAAATATTTCAAATGGTTCAATTAATGATATCCGGTAAAAATACTTGGTATTTGTTTAAATCAATAACAGTCAATTAACAAATAGAATTCTTATTAGTATTCAGTACTTACCCAAAGAACCAAGTTTTCATCGCCTTGAGGCCTACTCCGGTCAATAGCTTTTCGTCCAGTAATTAGTTCCAACAGGACCACACCAAATGCATAAATGTCAGTTTTATCTGACAATTTCCCATGTTGGAAGTATTCTGGAGCCAAATAGCTGAATCAACAAGGAAAATAATTAAAAATCACACAATTTCCACACAATAGGAACTGGGAAGTTTTTATCGGTGGTATTTTTACCCAAATGTTCCTTTAACAGCCTTGCAAAGGAAAGGTAGTGAAGGTCCATGAGTCCATGTTGCCAATCCAAAATCGCATAACTGGAGAAGAAAAAAGTTCATGGCAAGATCAAATTTTGAGTAAGTAAAAATGCAAGGGTGCAAAAATCAAATTCGCTGCTCGAGAAATGTACAGAACATGATTCCAGTGCTCGTTTTGTTTTATAGGAAAAACAAACCTCCATAAATGGTTTTATAAGTTCCAAAACAGAATTGCAAAGATTTCATATTTTCCTAGAAAGCAACAAGACTATCTACATCCAATGATATTTGCCACTACCTAAATACTTCTTTTACACGTGAACCTGTAGTAAAAAAATAAAGAAGGGAATATGAATCTCACTTTGGCAGATTTGTCAGAGGAAAGGAGAATGTTGGAAGGCTTGATGTCTCTGTGAACCACACACTTATCAGTGTCAAAGTGCAAGTATCCAATAGCCTGTGCTACCCCCAATGCCACCTTATACCTGACCTCCCATGGCAATACCTTCCGTCTTTTATCTGAGTACCGATATCAATTGCTAGAATTAGTACTTGTTAACTACATTTAGGTTTTTGAGTATATGCCCCTTAAGTCATGTGTATTTGCATAACTACCCCAAATCTAATAATTTGCAAGATTACTCCCTATCACACCCCAGGCCCGCGAGCCCGTTGGCTCGGTGTAAGCCATGGGACTCACTGTGTGTTGCGCATTGTTTGGCTAAAACCACTACCAAAAATCAACTAGTCAATGCTACACTTGAGCCCATGAATTCACCATATAAACACTTCAAATGCCCATTGATTAGTCGACTGGGACTAAGTTTGGGGGCATCACACGCCTCTAATTCAGGAAAAAGTACCCCCAAATCAATAATCATCAACATTGTTGGATATGGCGAGTAAAAGTTTTAATGTTTTGTTGACACTTCTAAATTATTGTTAAAAAATAGCCTATCAAAGTTGATGATTTTTTGGATTTGGGGTTTTTTTTCCAAAATTGATGATATGAGGGTTGTTTGGCAAATAGGGAGATTTGAGGGTAATTTTGCAAATATGCTTGATTTACGAGGTATATATACATAAACCTAAAAAAGTAATAGAAAGAAGGAAAAGACGAGATACCATCAGGGTGGAGGTGACGATCCAAGCTTCCCCCAGAAACATACTTGTAAACGAGGAACAGACCTTGTTGGTCAACACAAAAGCCGAGGAGAGGGGCAATATTTGGATGGTGAAGGGAGCTTGCTATCATAAGCTCCCTGCAGAAGGCCTTGGCGCTTTCACGATCCTGCCCCTCAACTTTCTTTATGGCCACAGTACTTCGACCAATCCCGATTCTCCCTCTATATACTCGACTAAGTGCACCTCTTCCAAGCTCCCTCCCTGAGAATAATTAGGCAACGAGAAAATAAATCACAGTTATGTTTCACTCATCTAGTATCTACAAAGGAGCAAGGTAACTGTTAAATACAAGTACCATGCTTCTAGTTTCAGCATCATCTTTGGTATATAATAACCTTAGGTCTTTATTGTTGATTTGTTGCCTATTTTAGACATAAAGAAATCATTTCATTGCTTACTCTATCTTCCAAGAATAGATTTAACAATTGCGCTGCCATTTGGATTTTCTGTCTTCAACATACTATCACATCATAAACGGGGGATACTGGAAAAGTTGGCGTGCAAGAGTTACAAGCTAAATTTCAGAGAAGTTATTTACATGCTAAATTTCAGCAAAATTTCTGGAAAGAGACACAAATTGGTGTTGTCCACCATTTGATAAGACCATTAAAAAAATGAAGCTACCTACAATGCAACATTCTACTTTGAAAAGGCTCCATAGTGTAACACGATTTGCAAGGGCAAAAAAGCTTAAATAAAGGGGGAAGTTTCAAGCTAGGAAGCACTAATATTGCAATAATTGGGTCTGTGTATCAGATCCTTTGGTACTTCGAGAATAAGGTTGAATTTCCATTTTGGTACTCGCTGAAATTCATGATGTATTGGAGATGTTTTCAAGCACAAAATTAAAAATGCAATGCTCAGATTTCAATTTGACTTTTCGATGAACTTAAGACATTTACTTGCTTCTCCAATAGCGAATAAGGATTGTTCTATTACGCTGACAATCCGCTAGTATGATGTCAGCGTTGATGCCATCTTTCACCTGCTTCTTCCTTCTCTTCTTCTTTCTTCTGCTTTACATTCTTCTCTTCTGCCTTTCCATTTTCCTCATTGCGGAAGATGGGCACTAGACAATTCTCTGATGACCATCCTACTATTTCCCAAGAAAGTTCTTTCATGTAAGGATACCTTAAGAACTTAATTGAAGACCAATGCCTTGCCAATATAGCAATGTACTTTTCTAAAACCCAAGTATAAAGACCTTGTATTTTTACGTCAATTTTAAAATACAGATTTTAATTAAATGACTATGAGAATAAAAAAGAAAAACCAATAATGATAACCACAACAACAGAAATTTCTCTTGTGAAGTGCCTAAACATTAATTTACTTTCTCCAAGTATAGCACTAATAGATACCCCCCTGTGCGAATGAAATAAAACTTCTTCGTACCTTAAATTTTCACATGGATTATTTCATAGCACGTCTTAATATTAATGCTACGATGTGCAACGAACTTGTGGCGAGGCTTAAGCATCGTTCTAGTTCTAAAATATCCTTGCATATCGAGGGTCCTTTCTACAGGCTGAAACCTAGGCTGCTTCTTGTATGCTAGTATTTTTTCTAGTAGCCTGCCATTTAAATGCACGATCATCACAATTTGAAGCTAGATTGCTCTAAGATCCTCTTAAAGTTCGTGCTAGTATGCTAAAACGTAAAAGTTACCATGACAGCTGAGAATTATAACTTCATATTCTCACACACACATGTAAAACAAACAACACTAGTATTCAATCCTGCAAAATCTCAACCAGGTTTCAGCATTTCAACACCAATTTCATACTAGAGAACTAAAAACCAACACTCGCAATAACCAGAACATATGCTTCAATAACAACATTAATAACACAACAAATTACCTCTTGAGAAATTTCGGGTAGCAGCTCGAATCTGCGAATAACTAAATCTCACGAGCAACCCTGCCACTGGCGTAATGCTCTTCTCCAAAGACTCAAGCCTCCTCCATTTTTGCCTCTCTCTCAACTCCACGTCCCCTTCTTCATCCCCTTCCCTTTTTCCAATCTCCACCCCCTCATCCTCCAAATTTACAAGCAGCACCACGGCGGGCCCCCCCGCCACCACCCCAGGCCCCACCCCGACCTCCTCGGCCTCCGCCTGCGACCCGAAGCTGAACCTAAATGAAGAATGCACAGACTGAGGCTCATCCTCACTCTCTCCCCTCTCTCCTCCATCCTTAGCCAATAACAATGATTTGTTCTCCACCCCACCATCAACTTCCTCCTCTCTCCTCTTCCTCCTCTTCAACCAACCCTTTTTCCTAAAGATAGACAGGATTAAGCTCAGACCCATCACCATTTTCCTATACCTCCCCTCTTCTTCTCTCTCTACAAGCTCATTCCTCGCTCTTTCTCTCTCCGCTGATTTTGGGTTGATGCCAGTGATGCTATGGTAGCAACCCATTTGGCCAAAAGATCAAAAAAATGAAAGCATAAAGGGGAAAGCTCAGGCCTTCGAATTTGATGCTGCTGCTGGTTATATTCTCTCTTTTTGCAGGCTTTAGCTTTGCTTGTGGGTAGAGAGATTGTTAAAAATAGAGTAAAATTTGGGTTTCTTTTCCTTTCCTTTTTATGTGGCATCAGTAGCAACAAATGGGTTTTTGTTTTTATTTTTTTCCCCCATTAATAGGGGGTTGCTTGAGGGACGGTGGATTATTGGATTATTCTAAAAAAGGGTAAGTTGATTTGAACTGAAGTTTTTATACTAAAATTCGGGCTAATGAATGAGAAAGCTAACAGGGCGGTATTGTGTTAATATTAACTAGTGTGTGCCCCGTGCAAAGCACGGGTTTTTTTTATTTTGCTACAGTGTTCCCGCTCCTTTTTAATTCTCCTGCTTGAATTTTTCTGGGGGTGCTACAGTAACTCGTCTGCTACAGTACCATTTTTCGAGCTGCTACAGTAACCGATCTGCTACAGTAACGGTGTAATTTATTTTCTGCTACAGTAATAATGCTACAGTAAATATACTGTAGCATTTACTGTTTGATGAACAGTGACTTTTTGTTTCTCCCTTTTGTATAAAGGAATAGATATGAAAGGATGCGAACTCTTTGTATGTAAACACCTAATTTGCTCCCATATTAATGGTCACATGAGGCCACATGGGATGAATGTGGTTTATTTAGATTGGGGTGAGAGATTTCGTTTTTTATAGGGAAATTTTCTTAGTACTCCCTCCAACTTTCATACTGCCGCGATTAGCACACTTATATTTTCATTACGAAAAAAAACTATACTTACAGGACATTAAGTATTAGAGCTTTGATTTTTTTTTTTCCATCATCTATGTCGATGCGTATTGATCATACAGATTGAAAAACTCGATTATCTCGGGCTGAGCACATGAAATCGATTGCCCCATATTTGAAGTATCTCTACAATTCATGTGGATATCATCCCGACGAAATTGTCATGTTTTTTTTTATTTGAACATGATATACCTTTATGAAATAATATTATCATATGGGGGGGGGGGGGGTTGGATCTGCTTATATTTATGCTTTGAAGTCACATGCTATATTAAGTGTCTTTCTCCACTTCGTTGTTTGCGTAATGAAGGTTTAGAAAGGTAAATCAGAATTCTAAAACTAAAAATGGTATTAATTTGAGCAATTATCTAAATAGTTAGGGTGCTTTCCATAAATTTCCCTCTCCTATACGTGTATCCTTGAGTATAATAAACAGGAAAATTGGGCTAAATGCATGTGTTCCTAATATCTCATAATAATAAGATTTTAACCTTTGATTTGTCAATTAAAGGTCAAGATATCATCCATATCCTCCCCTTACTTTTGCTCATGAGGAGATCATGGTCTTTGATTGATAAATCAAAGATCAAGATTTTGTGAAGAGATTTTAGGAACCTTCTCATGAGTAGAGGATCCCAATCCGTATTCTTGAGTATAATAAACAGGAAAATTGGGCTAAACCAAGCACTCTCAGTTCTCACGTGAGAGAATATATAGAACACAAGCGTACGTGAGATTCGGTGAACTTCTCCCACCCGCTCAAACCAACTGCTGCTCACGTCACGTGCGTCATGCGCACGTGTATGATGACTTGCGAGCTGAGATTACTTTAAATTTAACAAACAGTGTTTGTCCTTGATTAGCAAAGTAGTCTTTTCATGGGGAATTGATAGTACGACGAGGGAGCAGGCTGCCTCTTTCTACGGACTTATTAGTAACATGCACTCTAAACTGATCATCTAGTTTAAAATTGTAATTAATCGTTTGATATATAATATGATATGATGTCTAGGTGAATGATTAGGTGCATGACACTCTCCTTAGTGAGAGAAGCAAGGTATCATTAAGGAATTAATAGAAGAAGCAAGTAGAAGATAAATGATTAGAACAAAAAGGTAGTTAACTTGCTTATGCAAAACTTTAGATGGTCATTGTACATGTCTCATAAACTCTTGTTTTCTACTTATCGGTGGGGTGGGGTGGGGTGGGGTGGGGTGGGTGGGGGGGGGGGGGGGGTATAAAACGGCCTACGATTTTTTTTGTATTGTTGGAATGTTTAATAATTTTTTCTTTTCTTGTGATTTTTTATAATGAACTATTCTTGATTTTAGACTCTTCATAACCAAATTAAAGGAAAAGTTTAAACAACCCGTCCTACTAAACTACCTATAAGTTTCTAGAATATTTTGAACTTATAAACTTGTGACTTTAGACAATGAAATTGAATTCCTTTAATAATTGCCATTTTTCCAATCCCCTTGGCATTCATCTTCGGCTTGTTATTTGGCAAAAACCCAACTCGGCGTCTTTCCTTGGAAAAGGAAAAAGAAAAAGAAAAACTCTCTCTCTCTCTCTCTCTCTCTTCCTAATTGTCATCTAACTAATGAAGAATAATATAAATTATGAGATTAAGTTGAGATTAACTAAGTAGAACCATAACAGGTAGGTAATCACTACTGTCCTATATATACTTAGGACATGCATATGCACCGGTATCAAAATGTCATAGGAAACCTAATCTCTAAAGAGAATTGTCATTGTATTAAAATAATATCTGCCTTTTTCTAAAAAATAAATAAATATCAGCCTCTTTCCGACTTTTGAATGTCATTGTAATTAACTTCTCTCTGTAACTTACGACATGCAACTCTTTACAATATTCTAGTTTAAAGAAATTTTAAACTCTTTATGATATTCTAGTTTAAAAATATCTGTAACTCTTTATGACATGTAATTAATTTCAAGGGCTATAACTCACTATATTTGCTCATTTTCAGTCATTTTGAGCCATTTGCAAATTCGTGATGACCAAAATTCACGATTTCGTGAATTATAATACATGATTTTCAACTATTTTTAGTCAATTTGATCCATTGGCAAATAATTTAGTATAGTAAAAAATTCACGATTTCATGACCTATAATGCACAATTATTGACCATTTTTTATCATGTTGATCCATTGGCAAATAATTTCATAGAGGTCAAAATTCATAATTTTATGAAGCATAACTCATAATTTTTTAACCATTTCTAGTAATTTCGATCCATTGGCATGTAATTTCATGGGGCCAAAGTTAATGATTCGCGAGCTATAATCAACGATATTTTGCCATTTTAATTTTTTCGACTCGTTGGCTAATAATTTTGTGGAGGCAAATATTCAAGATTTGATGAACTATAACTCACAATATTTGATCATTTTTAGTCATTTTGACTCATTAACAAATAATTTAGTGGTGACAAAAATTAACGATTTGTTGAGCTACAACTCATGATTTTTGGCTATTTTTACTCATTTTGACCTATTAACAAATAATTTTGCAGAAGTTAAAATTCATGATTTTGTGACCTATGACCCACGATTATTAGCCATTTTAAATCATTTTGACTGATATATAAATAATTTTGCTATGGAAAAATTCACGATTTGATGAGTTATAAACCATGATTTTTGGCTTGTTTTAGTCATTTTGACCCAATGACAAATAATTTCACAGGAGGTCAAAATTCATGATTTTGTGAGCCATAACTATAAAACCCCAAAAATTTGAATATTTTGTGATAAATAATAATAAATTTGTTATACGTTGATAAATAACATATTGCGATGTTTGAGTATGCTAGGAACTGATTTGAGATCAATTCAATGTATATATGTATATATGAGTGCAAATGCACAAAACATGCATGATGTATAAATCTGGAAAATAATGACTAGTGGAGATATTTTATATTTTACACATTGATACAATGTGAATATGGAAGAACTTAAAAGATCAAATTTGTAGGTCTCTTCAGCAGCTTTCCAACAAATCTTTAATCACCTCATTCTAAGATCGGATACGAAAGTTATAGTTAAAATACCGAAGAGTATGTTTCTAGTCAGACTGAGTTTCTAGTTTCGGATTTCGGGTTTTGGGCTGTATTTATTCGGGTTTGCTGCCATATATATACATGTTTATACACGAAAAACACTTCTTTTCTTCTGTGTTCCAAACCCTAGCAGCCCCTCTCCTCCTCTCTCAAACCCTAGCCCTAAACTTGAGTTCTCGGGAGAGATTCATGAGGCGAAAAGCGAGGAGAATGCGAGATTTATGACGTTTGGTATCGAGGGATCGTTTGATGATTGTTTTAGGGGGTTGTGCACATGATAAGGTAAGATTATCTGCATCCAAACCCTTCCCTTAATAAAGATTAGACTTTTAATGGTTAAAATGATGTTTTTCATGATAAAGTTTAACCCGACATGATAAAGTTTAGATTTTTGATGATAATTCTTTAAATCATGATAGATTTATAATAATTTCTTGTTGTTTATGATAAAAATATGATCATGATCATGATCATTAGGGTTATTCATAATTTTATTTTTAATTTATTAATCATGATTAAACCATGTTTAAACCATAATTTGGTAATTAAATAATATTTTATGTTGATTAGAGATGCTTAAAACCCTAGGTTTGGGGTAAAACAAGATTTGAAAACATGGAAAACAATTGTTACATCGGTTTCAAGTTCCATACAAGTATATTTATGTTAATTTTGTCGATAACTACGGTTCTTGTAAAGAATTTGATTATTTGGGTTGTTAAACTTGATTAGGTTAAATCAAGTTTAAGTAAATCATGAGATATTTTTCGGATATGTAGAAATAAAGTCTTCCTCTTGTCATATGATTTATAAATGACAAAATTCATGTTTTTGATGAGTTAAAATTTTTGCAAGTTCAAAACCTGAAAACCTATTATGCTTCTGCGCGGTCGACCGCGGTGGACGTGGCAGTCGACCGCTGAGCTACGTTTTTGTGCAAGAAGCTCTCTGTTTCTACGTGATCGACCGCGATGGACGCGATGGTCGATCGTTGGGTGATATTTTTTGCAATGTCTTTTTGCTTATTTCATGGTCGACCGCAGTGGTCACGGCGGTCGACCGCTAGACCTGTTTGTGCATGTGCATGTTGTTTACATGCATTTGTGTGACCGGCGAGTTATCTGGGTTATCTGGTACTTTAATACACTGTAAAATTTTGTATTCTACACATGAGTTGATTATGGACATGAGTTTAGGATTCACTCACTGAGGCACGAGTGTGAATACTATATATGCATTTTACTTACATCATTTATTTGTATTACGCTCATCATATGCAGTTATCATGTTGGATATTTATCTATTGCTGTAAAACCCCAAAATTTTGAATATTTTATAATAAATAATAATAAATGTGTTAAATTATGATAAATAATATTTATTAATGTTTAAGTATACTAGGAATTAATTTGTGATCAATTCAATGTATATATGTGAATATAGAAGTGATATCATGCACACGTGCACAGGCCTGAATATGAAAAAACGATCAGTTAAAAGTATATGTATTTTACACACTGAACTAGTTAGAATTTGGAAAACTTACAAGACTAAAGTTGTAGGTATCTTCAAGAACTTTCCAACAAATCTTATATCACCTCATTCTGAGATCGGACGTGAAAGTTATGGCCAAAATACCGAAGGTTGTTTTCCTAGTCAGACTAGGTTTCCTGGTTCGGATCAAACATGTTTGTTTCGGGTTTGCCTCTATATATACATGTGTTTTTCACGAAAATTCTTCTTTTTTATCACATCTATGAACCCTAGCAGCCATATTCTCCCCTCAAAAACCCTAGATCTTTTTCTTATGAATTTTGAGAGCTTTATGAAGCACAACACCGACACGAGGGCGAGATCATCAACGTGTGACAAGAGAGAACGGGTTGTTTGCACTTGTGAATTGCTTGCTGTTTGTTTTAGAGGCTTACACATGAGATTAAGGCAAGATTATCTGCATCCAATCCCATCCCCTTAGTTAAACAATGAATTTAACAACTTTTAAATTGTTGATTATATATTAGATCTTAACGTGAGTTGTCAAAAACATGATTTTTGATGTTAGATCTTAACCTCTTGCTAGTTTCATGTTAAATCCTTGCTGTTTACAATAGTTTCATGATCATGATCATTAGGGTTATTCATAAATTTTTCGTTTACATATGAGAAATTTAAGAGATGTACTAAATATATATTTTCTGCAGAAAACTATAGCACTTGTATAATTTTTAACTAAGATTTTAAGATAGCAAATAAACACCAAATTTAACCAAACTAGTATCAAATGAAAGATATGTGAATTTAGTTTCTAAAATGTTTCTTAAAAAGAGTTTCTATAGAGAAAGATATGATCTTTTTACTAACAATATGTCCTGCAGAAAAACTGTTGCATATGTATAATGTTTAACTGGAGATTTTGGATAACAAATAAACTCCAAACTTAACCAAACTTATGAAAAATGAAAGATGCATGAATCTAGATTTAAAAACAGAAAAACTTTCCTAAAAATAGTTTCTTTAGAGAAAGATATGTTTATTCTACTAACAGAAATCCTCGTGTTGGACTATAATCCATTGAAGTCCTCATGTTGGATTATAATCCATTGAAGTCCTCGTGTTGGACTATAATCTATTATAGTCCTCGTGTTGGACTTAAGCTTTTGTAGTTCTATAATCCATTACAGTCCTCGTGTTGGACTTAAGCTTTTGTAGTTCATGTATTAGACATTTACCTATTTCAGTTAATGAGTTGGGCACATATTTGACATCTAACAGGTCATTGATATTATGGTTGGAGATGAAGTTATATTTCTTTATTGCTCTACGTTGTAGTTTTTTTGGATTTGGTATTTAGCTATTTACAATTTGAGCTAACAGGAGATGTACCTATGCTCGTGTTATAAATTTCTAAATATCAAACCTCTATTTTATTTCGAAGTAGATGATACCCTTTTTGCCGAATCACATAAGTATATGTTTTATTGAGAAACCATAGAGAATGATGATATTGTTAGCCAGTTGTTTTGAGTTCGTGGTGGACATTTAGTGTGATGTGATTCATGTTGAGTTGCCCTTTTTACCGAGTTACTCATGATTTCGAGTACACGAGACATATACATATACTGATGTCACTTATGATATTGCACTTTATTATTTTATTTCAGTTATATTTCTGTTGCTTAGTTTAGGGTTAATATTTAGTAATTTACTATCTAAGACATATGATATATACATGAGGATTTTCTTGTTTGGATTATTTCGCTCGACGTACTACGTCTCGTGTTGTAGGTTTCTAAATGTTAATCCTATTTAGATACGGGAAAAATGAATCTAGATAGACTATGATTAATAGATAGAGCCTTCACTCCGTCTAACAACCCTTCCCCTGGGGGCGGATGGAGGTAATCTTGTTGTAGCGCTCTGACGCTCTTGTTGTTGTTCTTTTTCTTTTAAATTATATTTCAGGTAGTTCGGAGTTTCGGAGAGCCATAGGGTGACGGAGTTCTGGCATAGTCATCGTCGCGTATTTTTACTTGTAGAGACTCCACTGTAGTTTAGAGTTTTATTCAGACATTAGAGTTTTATTTTCATATTGTAAGCCAATGTGCCTTAGTACGATTTTTAGTTGATTCATATCGAGACATTTTCATTATTCAGATATCAGATGTATTATAGTTAATTCATGTCGATTTTTATTTTCATTTTTTATTAAGTCCATAATTCACAATTTCATGAGCTACAACTAAGATTTATGACCATTTTTAGTTATTTTGACCCATTGGTAAATAATTCCACGCATGCCAAATTTAGGAGTTTATAAGCTTTAACCTACAATATCTTGTCAATTTTAGTTGTTTAGATCAATTAGTAAATAATTTTTTAGAGCCCAACATTCATGATTTCATGAGCTAAAACTCACGATGTTTGACCATATTTAGTTGTTTCAACACATTGGCAAAAAATATTGTGGTGGTCGAAATTCCAAATTTCATGAGCTATATGACCCATGACATCGGTCATTTTTAGTCATTTCAATGCATTGGCAAATGACTTCACGGAATTTAAAATTCACAATGTCATGAGCTATAAACCACAAATTTTTACCTTTTTTTAGTCTTTTCAATAAATTGGCAAATAACTTTGTAGCTGTCAAAATTTACTATTTTGTGAGCTATGACCCATAATTTTTGGCCGAGCCAAAATTCACGATTTCATCACAATTATTTGTCATTTTTAGTCACTTTGAGTCATTGCTAAATAATTTTGTGGATGTTGATGTTAGGTATCAAATATGGTAATTTAGTGTGTGTTATGGAGAGTTTTAGGGTTCCTCGGTCTTCTTTAATGGTTGATTGTTGAGCAAAGGACTCGATCCTGCACATGAACAATAAGAGGATCGGAGTTGGGTTCTTTCGGGGTTCCTTCGAAACGATCAAGTCAGTATTGATCTTAAGTAGAAGAGAAAAATATGATTGATGTGTGTTATATTGTAAAAGATTGTGCACCTCCATGCAATAGGCAGTATACCTACTTATAACACACCCAGGAGGGCAATTGTGTAACTTTGGTCGAGTTCAAGCAATTAGCTTATTCGGCTAATACTTTACAGGTGTCGGCTGTGGGTGGTAAGATTCACATTTGTGATTAATACGATGGTGATAGGGGAAGTAAGATGTTGACTAGGTCCGATGAGTCATTAAGACTTTTGGGTCAGATGTAATAATGACTCTGACCGTGCATTAAATTTGATGGTCATTGGCTGTCGGCGAGGGGGTTTGAGAATGACCACTTTTCATCTCGGCTTTGCGAGAGGGTCGATAAAAGATGCCTTTTAGTTTGGCCATTTTGGATTGAGAGCTTTTTGACTTGGTCTTAAAAAATGTACAGGCATGGAGTTGGCCTTAACAGCGGGGTTCGAGTGAGGATGCTTTTCATCTCGGCTATTCTTGGGAAGGGTGGGGTGATGACGTTATTTGACTCGGGATAGCTGTCGAATCCAAGAGTGGGATTAACACTTAGTCATTTCTGTGATACGACAGCGGAGTTTAGAATTCACAATTTCATGAGCTATAAGCCATGATTGTTAGCCACTTTTAGTAGTTTCAACCCGCTGATAAAAAATTTATCAGAGGCTAAAATTCATGATTTCCTGAGCTAAACTCATGATTTTTGGACATTTTTAGATATTTCAACCTATTGGTAAAGGAAATCGCATTGGCCGAAATTCCTAATTTCAAGAGCTATAACCCATAATTTTTTGTCATTTTTAGTTCTTTAATCCATTAACAACCAATTTCGCAGAGTACAAGATTCATGATTTTATGAGATATAACCCATGTTTTTGGCCGGTTTTTTGTCACATTGGCAAAAATTCAAGTTGGCCAAAATTAACGATCCCTTGATCTATAATCCTTTTTTTTGGAAATTTTAGGCATTTTGACCCATTGTCGTATAATTTCGGGGAGGCCAAAGTTTACATATTTATGATCTACAACCCATGATTATTAGATATTTTTAGTTATTTTGATACTTTAGTAAATAATTATTTGGATATCAAAGTTCATAGTTTCATTAGCTGAAACCCATAATTTGTTTGCCACTTTTAGTCATTTCAACCTATTGGTAAAAAACTCCATGGAAACGCGAATTCATGATTTCTTGAGCTATAAGTATTCAACCATTTAGTCATTTTGACCCAAGGAAAAAAAACATTTGTGAATGCCAAAATTTATGATTTTAAGCATGAGATATAACCCATAATTTTAGGCTATTTTTTAGTCATTTCGATCCATTGGCAAATAATTTCGGAGAGGCAAATATTAGCTATTAATGAGCTATAACCCATGATTTTTTAGTTGTCTTAACCATATGGTAAATAATTTTGTGGAATTTAAAATTTATAATTTAATGAGCTATAGCTCACAATATATCCACTTTTAGATTTTACGACCCGTTGCTAACAAATTTTGTGAAGGCAAAATTAACAATTTTTTGATTATAATGGAGGTTGGAATTTATGATTTCATGAGCCCCTAAAATTTTGGCTAACTTTAGTCACTTCGACCTCTTAGTAAATAATTTTGTTGTGGTCAAAATACACGATTTCATGAGCCATAGCACATAAATTTTAGCTAATGCCAAAATTCATGATTTCATGAGCTATAACCCATGAATTTTTATCCATTTTTATCTTTTTTGACCCCTTGGGAAATAATTTTATGGTGGCCAAAATTAATAATTTCATAAGCTATAACCCATAAAATTTGAGCACTTTTAGTAGCTTTGACCCATTGGCAAATAATTTTGTGGAGATAAAATTTTACAATTTCATGATTTTTGTCCATTTGTAGTCATTTAGACTCATTGACAAATAATTTTTATGTGGCCAAAACTCATGGCATTGTGAATAACCCATGATTTTTGACTATTTTTTGCTCATTTCAACCCATTAGTAAATAATTTTACAAAGGCCAAAATTCATGATTTCATTAGCTATAACCAATAATTTTTTCTATTTTTAGTCATTTTGATCCATTAGTAAAAATTTTGAGGAATCTAAATTTCACATTTTTATAAGTTACAACCCATGCTTTTTAGCTATTTTTTAATAATTTTGACCCGTTAGCAAATGGTTTCCTGGAGGCCAAAATTCTTGATTTCATGAGCTACAACACATAATTTTTGGTCATTTTTTGTCATTTTTAACCAATTGGATTAAAAATGGTGATGGCTAAAATTCATGTTTTTGTGAGCCAATAGCCATTATTATTGGTTGTTTTTTGTCATTTTGACTAGCTGAGAAATAATTTTATGTGACGCCCCTGGTTTCAACAAGGCTGCATCACAGTTGGTATGAGAGCGAAATAATCCAAACAAGGAAACCCTCATGTATATACCATATGACTCAAATTGTAGACACTAAACATTAACACTGTACTAGAGACAAACAATCTAATAAAATCAATAATTAGAAACCCACAACACGAGACTGGTACGTCGAGCGAAATGCTGATGCTGCCACTTCACAGGATGATAGAGTTTTAGCATAGTCTCTGTCACACAGTCTTAGCAACTGAAGCTCCACTGTATAGTTATGTTCATTGTTCAGACTTTAGAGTTGTATTCATTTTGTAGAAGCTGAGTGTTTTAGTGAGATTTCATTTGACTCATTGTGTTGAGATCTATTTCAGACTCAGAGATATTTTTATTCTATTTCGGTTGGGCTCATTTATTGATATACTTCTTCTGTGCATATCTGATTTTGTACTACTTTTATTATTTGCCTGTTTTGTACCTTCACCTATTTGTTGATTCTACTAGAAAGATAGTGATTGTGATGGTGAAACATATCGTAGCATGATGTTTGGTATTCGACAGATTTGACAATCCGGGTTTCACCTTGGACTGCAGCCCTATGTGAACCCTGGGCATCATATTTTACAAAGTATAAAATTCACGATTTTATGAGCTTAAACCCATGATTTGGTCATTTTAAGTGTTTTGATCCATTGCTAGAAAATTTCCTGAATGCTAAAATTCATAATTTCATAAGCTTTAAGCCCATGTTTTTCGGGCATTTTTAATCATTTCGACCCATTGCCAAAACAAATTTTGGGAGAAAAAAATTCAAGATTTTGTAAACTTTAGCCCATGATTTTTGGATATTTTTAGTCATTTTGACACAAGGGAAAAAAATTTTGCGGAGATAAATATTCACAATTTCATGAACTATAACCTAAGATTTTTAATAATTTTTAGTCATTTTAACCCATTCCCAAATAATTTTACGGAGGCCAAAATTATGGATTTGATAAGCAAAAATCCACAAATTTGAGATTTTTTGACGTGTTGGCAAATTATTTTATGGAGGCTAAAATAGATGATTTTATGAGTTCTAATCCATGATTTTTGGTTATTTTTTGTTATTTGATCCATTGGAAAATTATTTTGCTGTGGCTAGAATTAACGATTTTATGAGCTATAATGCACGATTTTTGGCCTTTTCCCCCTTTTTGACCCCTTTGCAAATAGTTTTATGACTGCCAAAGCTCATGATTTCATGTGCTATAACCTAACAATTTTGATCGAATATAAGATTCATGATTTTATTAGCTATAATCGACGATTATTGGCTATTTTTAGTCATTTTGGCCCATTGGTAAATAATTTTGCGGATCCCTTCATGATTTTGTGAGCTATAACCCACAAAATTTGGCCATTTTATAATGTTTGGACTTATTAGAAAATAATTCAGTGGAAGCCAGAATTCACGATTTCATGAGCTATAACCCATGATTTATAGTCAATTTTAGTCTTTCCAACCCATTAACAAATAATTTTGTGAAGGCACAAATTCACGGTTTCATAAGTTCTAACTCATGATTTTTGTACATTTTTAATCATTTCAACCTATATGCAAATAATTTCATTGTAGCATAAATTCATGATTTTGTGAGCTATAACATTGAATTCTAGCTATTTTTTTTTGTTTTGACTCATTATAAATAATTTTGCAGAGGCTAAAATTTATGATTTTATGAGCTATAACACATGATTTTTTCTGTTTTTAGTCATTCAACCTATTGCCAAAAAATTTTGTGATGACTAAATTTCACAATTTCATGAGTTACAATCTATGATATTTTGCTATTTTCAGTCATTTCAGCCCATTGTCAAAAAAATTTGGCCATTTTTAGTAATTTTGATCCATTTATAAATAATTTTGCAATGGCTAAAATATATGATTTTGTGAGTCGTAAGCAATGATTTTTGCCTATTTTTAGTCATTTTGACCCATTGGCATATAATTTTGCGAAGGGAAAAATAACATAATTTCATGAACTATAATACTCAATTTTGGCCATTTTTAGTGGTTTTGATCATTTGGTAAGGAAATTTATGGAGATCAAAATATATAATTTTATGAGTTATAACCCATGATTTCTTTTCTTTTTTAGTCATTTCAAATTGGTGGCATATAATTTCATGGTGGCTAGAATTCATAATTTTGTAAAGTATAACCCGCGATTTTTGTTTGTTTTCAGTCACTTTGATCCCTTGGAAACTAATTTCATGGAGGCTAATGTTCACAATTTTGTGAACTATAACCCTTGACTTTTAGCTATTCTTAGTCATTTTGATTTGTTGGGAAATAATTTTGTAGAGACAAAAATGCGCGATTCCATGAGCTATATAACCCAAGATTATAAGCTATTATTAGTCATTTTGACCTATTGGTAAATAATTTTGCGGATTTCAAAATTTATGATTTTCTGAGTTTCCATGATTTTTAGTCACTTTTAATTGTTTAGACCCATTTGTAAATAATTTTACGAAGGCTAAAATTCACGATTTGATGAGTATATAACTCATAAAATTTTTTACCATTTTTAGTCATTTTGACATATTTGCAAATATATTCGCTGTAGCCAAAATTCATGATATCCCGGGACATAACCACTAAATTTTGGTCATTTTCAGTCATTTTGACTCATTGGAAAATAATTTTACGGAGGACAAATTTTTTATTTCATGAGCTATAACCCACAATCAATGGCCATTTTTAGTCATTTCAACCATTGGTAAATAATTTTACGAAGGCCAAAATTCACAAATTCATGATCTCATGATTTTTTTAATTTTAGTTATTTCAACCCATTGGTAAATTTTAATGCCCCGCCCCGGAATCCCGGAGTCGGTACACTATTAGATCTGATGGACTGGTCTCAGAAACCACCACATGTCTTTTCGGCACGTTTTGTCCTCACTCACGCGCTCCCTGGAAAACTTCCCAGGGGGTCACCCATCCTAAAATTTCTCCAGGCCAAGAACGCTTAACTTTGGAGTTTCTAAGAATTGGGTTCCCGTAAAGAAGATGCATCTTAGTGGTATGAGTATTCCAATCAAATCTATCAATACTAATCACATCACTGTTTGTTGGAAATTTGCAGTAAAAAGACAATGAAAGAAAATTTGATTTGTATTCTCTCAAAATCGATTACAATTTGGATTCCGATTACAAAAGAGA
>BQKN01001082.1:706790-722650 GCA_022839385.1 Asparagus kiusianus | reverse complement strand
TAGATACCACATAATTACAATCAAAACTACACGTGCATGTCACGGGCCTAGACTAATTCACAAAGAGGCTGGCTCTCTCGAGATAAGGCATCACTGGCTGCTTCTAATTTGTGCACAAACAAAGTGCGATCTCAATAGAGACATACCATCTCCTGACAAGCTCCCATTGAATCAACAATGGCTGCATTCTTAGGCTCACCAGCCATTAATCTCCCTCGCCCTCTCCTCTCCAAAACTCAGCTCGCCAACTGCACTTCTCAACAAGGCAAACAACAAACTCAGTCCCAGCCTCAGACTCAGACAAACCAACCTCTGATTGCAAAGCCAGAGCCAGGACCAACACTACCGAAGCCAAAATCCGTGTCAACGCCCGCAGAGTCCACAGACTGGATTGCATCGTCGCTGACGAGGCGGTTCGGGCTCGGCGCTGGGCTCGCATGGGTCGGGTTCCTCGCGTTCGGAGTGGTGTCGGAGCAGATCAAGACCAGGTTTGAAGCGTCTCAGCAGGAGGCTAATACCAAGGACGCAGAGAGTGAGGTCGAGGTGGCATTGCCGAATGGAATCAGGTGCACGAAAAACTTTGTATAATCAGATGTTGTAGCATATATATCTGATACTATCTTTACAGGACGAGTTCTGATAGTATCTTCTCATCTAAACTGTCATCGAGAATATCTCTTCTGTTGTCTTCTCGACAGCGTAGTGATTCAATTGCGCATAGACCCCCTGTAGTATCGTACTTTGGAAACAAACCATCCCTACAGATTCATGTTGGCGAATAGAACCCCTAGGTAAGTAACCACAAATTTCACCGAAGGTAGTAACGTTGCCTGTTTGTTCATGTTTCAGATACTACGACATAAAAGTCGGAGGAGGAGCCACACCAAAACAAGGCGACCTAATCGTCATCGACCTCAAAGGCAAAGTAGCAGGAAGCAATGAAGAAGAATTCGTCAACACGTTTGAACAAGGGAGAAGGCCTCTAGCACTAGTAGTAGGATCAAGGCCTTACACAAAAGGAATGTGTGAAGGGATTGAGTATGTACTAAGAACGATGCGCGCCGGAGGGAAGAGGAGGGTGATTGTACCAGCAGCGTTAGGGTTCGGCGATGAAGGGGCGGATTTGGGTGAAGGACATCGGATACCGCCATCAGCAACCCTTGAGTTTGTTGTTCAGGTTGATAGAGTCTCCATCGCACCGGCTTGAAGCTGTGATATGAGGAGATGTTTGTACGTTTTAATTTGTAGTGACGTGGTACCTTGGTGTTTCCGAGCACAATGTTCATATTGATCGTCCTTAGAAAATTTTATTGCATGTACGTAATCAATATCAGAAGGGTCTCGGGTGAAATTTGCACAGGGCAGGCATAGGCATCACAAGACACTGCCGCTACTACCGCAGGTTGAACGTCCGTTTTACAGACCAAAACTTAGAATCAAATAGCTATGTTCGTTTTTTTTATAATTTGCTTCAAATTTGTGGCCGGTGGAAATTGAACATGGATTGCTCTCTTCATGTTCAAGGACCTCGTCATTGCACCATAGCTCCAAAGTTGTGGTGAGAGTTACAATTTTATACCCTAACAGTGTTAATGCAACATTTATCAAGTCAGAAAAAAAGAGGAAGAAGAAGAAAAAGAGATCATAAGGAAAGTAACCCATATAATGTTATCTCATCACTTCATCTAGAAAGAATACATCAATTATTCTGCACAAACCTTATAGAGCTAAAAAAAGGGAAAAGAAAAGAAAAAGAAAAAGACACGAAGTCTTTTATACGACAAAGAACAGCTCCTGAGTTAGCTTGCAAGGCCTCATTTCTTAGGCATAGTTTGATTCGTTGGTGTGGAAATGAGTAAACATCAGCAACTTCCATTGTTCTGCTGGGGGTACTCAGTTGTTCAGGATACATAAAGAGGTTCTGGGTCTGTTTTCCTTCTTATCCTGATTCAACAAAAATAAACAGAAAAAAGGTCAAAAATAAATACATATATAAACAGTGAGATTGTACAATACAAGATACTGTACAAAATCGTCAAAAGTAATATTTACAAAGAAATAGAAGCATAGTGACTAGTATTTCTTAACATATAGCATGTTTGTCTTTTTCCCAAGGCATCGCGATGAAAAACTTATTAACTTTTTGCTAACCTCCCTCGAAACTTTTAAAGCTAAAATCTACATCACAATGCACTGTGCTTTACTATATTTGTTATAATCAAAGGTCCTACTGAACAATCACTAGCCTTCCACGCAAGCCTTGGGAAAAAGTTGGGGCGTTGGCCCTTTTTTTGCGGGGTGGGGGGTGGGGGGTGGGGTGTGTGTGTTGGGAGTTGACAACAAAAGGGGATAGAGATGAATATCTTGTTAGACCTCCTATCACCAGGGGAAAGGGGAAGGTTGCATAAAATTTTCCATGCGGGAACGCGTGAAGTGATTTGGCATAAAAAATTTTATGTGTGAATGCAAAAATTGTAAATTTGATAGTTCGCATAAAAGTTTCCATGTGGGAATGCAAAAATCGTAAATTTGATAGTCTGCATAAATATTTTTATGTGGGAAGGCAAAAAGGTGAACTAGTGTAAAACAACCAAAATTGTGAGATATAGTCCACGAGAATTGTTCATTAGTGGAGATCAGATAAATATTTCTATGTGAGAACACAATAAGTAATTTAGCCAAACACGCCCAAAATTGTGGGGTATAGCCCATGAGAAATCATGAATTTGAGAGCTTGCATAAATATTTCTATGCAGAAACGTAATATGTAAATTGGCTGAAAAAAAATCAAAAATTGTGAGTTACAGCTCGTGAGAAATCATTAATTTGGGAGATCAAATAAATATCTAGGTGAGAACACAAAAAGTGATTTAGCTGAAAACGGTCAAAACTGTGGATTATAGTCCATGAGAAACTGTGAATGTGATAGTTCACATAAATATTTTAATGTGGGAATCAAGGTTTTAAATATCAGTTATCGTGTATTTATCCGACGGTCAAAATCCATATTGGATAGTAGATATCGGGGATATGATAAGCAGTATTGATCGGAGTGGTATTACCGGATAGCGTATACACATATTATAATATCCTAAAATATAATCTAACTATACTTAATGAAATATAAACATACTAAAATGTAAATAACCATGTTTAGGATCACTAACCAATGGCGGAAACTTGCTTCTTGATTGCATGATGAAACCATTCGAGTGCGTAGTTAGTAAAAATGGAATAACATACAAGCAAATAACAAGCTAACATAAAGAATGAAGAATCATCAACATAATTATAATTATTGTGTATTCACGAGATGATAAACTAACTCACTAAGTTGAGACGTAATAGTTATGAGCCATGTCAATGTTCATAAACAAACATAAGCTAATCACCAAACAACCAAGTTCCAAAAGCAACAAATAGTTTATAATTCTTAAACATCCAAAGAGCAAACTCAAACCAAACTAAAGGCCGATAATATCAGCCGATAACTAACTTTATCGCCGCATTATCGCCGATAAACATGCAAAAACGATAACCGATTTAAAATCAAACTTGTCATAGCGGAAGGCCCCTAAAACCAATAAATTGCTGATAATATCGGTTTATCAGCCAATATTTAAAACACTAGCGAGAATGCAAAAAATGATATGCATAAAACAACGAAAATTATAGGACACCATAAGAAATCGTTAATTTAGGAGCTTGCACAAACATTTCTATGTGGCAATGCAAGAAGTGATTTAGCCATAAAACGGCCAAAATTATGGGACACCACAAGAAATTGTTAATTTAGAAGCTTGCATAAACATTTCTATGTGGGAATACAATTAGTGATTTGGTCGAAAATGACCAAACTTGGGCTATAATCCATGAGAGATTGTCAATTTAGAAGATTGGGTAAATATTTCCTTGCATAAACACAAGAACTGATTTGGATGAAAACGGTAAAAATTGTGGGTTATAATCCAAAAGAAAACGAATACAAGTGATTTGAACAAAAACGGCCAAAATTATGCGTTAAAATCAAAGAGAAATAATTAACTTTGGAGATCGGATAAATATTTCTAGTGGAGAATAGAAAAGCAATTTGGCGAAAAACGAGCAAACTTGTGAGTTATAGTCTACAACAAATCATAAATTTGATAGTTCGCATAAATATATTTATGTGAAATGCAAAAAATGATTGGCATAGAACGACTGAATTTATGGGTTATAGTCTATAAGAAATCATTAATTCGGGACATCATATAAACATTTATATGCGAGAACAAAATAATTGATTCAAATGAAAATAAAAATTTGTGGGTTATATTCCATGAGAAATCGTGAATCAGGAAGCTCGCATAAATATTTCTCTGCAGGAATGCCATAAGTGATGGGTCGAAAATGACCAAAATTGCGAGTTATCGTCTACGAGAGATCATTAAATTAGGATATGGGGTAAATATTTTTCTACGTGAGAACACAAAAATTGATTTGGCTAAAACGGTCAAATTGTGGGTTATAATCCACATAAAATTGTGAATTTGCAAGTTCACATAATTTTTTTATGTGAGAATGCAAATAGAGGTTTGGCATAAAATGGCCAAAATTGTGGATGATGGTCTACGAAAAACCATTAAGATGGGAGATGGAATAAATATTTCTATACAAGAAGACAAGAAGGCGTTCTGCCCAAAATTGACGGTTATAGTTTATGAGGAATCGTAAATTTGGGACCTCAGGATCTCACCAAGTTATTTGGCCGAAAACATCCAAAATTGCAGGTTATAATCCACGAGAAATCATTAACTTGTGAGATTTATATAAATATCTCTAGATGAGAACACAAAAGGTGATTCAGCCAAAAATAGCCAAAATTGTGAGTTGTAGTCCACAAGAAATAGTGAATTTGATTGTTCGCTTAAATATTTTTATGTGGGAATGGAAAAAGTTATTTGGCGTAAAGCAGCAAAAATTATGCGTTATAGTTTAGAAGAAATCATTAATTTGGGAGCTCGCATAAACATTTCTATGCGAGAACACAAAAAGTAATTTGGTGTAAAATAATCAAAATAGTGCGTTGTTATCCATGAGAAATCGTTAATTAAGGAACTCGCATAAATATTACTATGCAAAAATGTAAGAAAACATATGGCCGAAAACAACAAAAATCGTGGGTTATAGTTCATGAAAAATCATTAGTTTGGAGGATTAGGTAAATATTTGTATGCGAAAATACAAAAGGTAATTTACTTGAAAATGGTCAAAATTGTCGGTTCCATGAGAAATTGTGAATCTGGTAGCTCACAAGAATATTTCTATGCCAGAATACAAGAAAAGATTTGGCTAAGAACAATCAAAGCTGTAGGTTATAGTCCATGAAAAATTGTTAATTTGGGAGATCCGATAGATATTATTCTACTAGAACGCACCATGTAATTTGGCCTAAAATGGTGAAAATTAAGGGTTGTAGTCCACAAGAAATCGTGAATTTGAAAGTTAGCACAAATGTTTCCATGCAGAAACACAAGTGATTTGGTCAAAAACTTTCAAATAGTCCACGAGAAATCATAAATTCTGGAGCTCGCATAAGTATTTCCATGCAGGAACATGAAAAGTTATTTGACGAGAAACACCCAAAATTATAAATTATAGACCAAGAGAAATCGTTAAGTTGGGATCGAATAAATAGTTTTATGCGAGAATGCAAGAAGTGATTTCGTTGGATTATGGGGTTATTCTACAAAATATCATTACTATGGGAGGACAAATAAATAGTTTAGTGTGAGAACACAAGGTAATTTGGCTCAAAACAGTCAATTGTAGTTATAGTCCATGGGAACATATGAATTTGAGAGCCTGCATTGATATTTCAATGCAAGAACACAGTAAGTGATTTGGTAAAAAACATTCAAAATTGTGGGTTATAGTTCACGACAAATCGTGAATTGTTAGTTCGCATAATATTTTTGGTGATGTAAAAGTAAATTCACATAAAACGGGCATATTATGATTTATAGTCCATGAAAAATTATTAATTTGGGAGATTGGATAAATATTATATGTGAGAACATAAAAAGTAATTTGGCCAAATATGACCAAAATTATGAGTCATAATCCACGAGAAATCGTGAATTTGGGAGCTCACATGCATAACTCATAATCTACGAGAAATCATGAATTTGGAAGTTTGCATGAATATCTTTATGCAGGAACGTAACAAGTGATTTGGCTAAAAACGATCAAAAGTGTGGGTTATAATCAATGAGAAATTATTAATAAGGGAGATTGAGTAAATATTTCTTGGTGAGAAATCGGGCAAAATTGTGGGTTATAACTCACGAGAAATCATAACTATGATAGTTCATAGTAACATTTTTATATAGGAAAGGAAAATGTGATTTGCCGTAAAACCATCAAAATTGTGGGTTATAGTCCAAAAAATCGTTAATATGGGAGATAGAATAAACATTTATATGCGAGAACACAATAAGTAATTTGGTCGAAAACGTTCAAACTTGTGGGTTATAATCCACGAGAAATAGTAAATTTGGGTGGACCCGTAGATTTTTTCATGAGGGAACACATGAAGCGATTTGGTCAAAAGCATTTAAACTTGTAGGTTGTAGTTCACGAGAAATCATTAATTTGTGAGATCGAATAAATATTTCCACGTGAGAACACAATAAGTGATTTGGTTGAAAAATAACCAAAATTGTATGTTAAAGTCCACAAGAAATAGTGAACTTGGGAACTCGCATAAATATTTATATGCGGAAAAACAAGAACTAATTTGGCAAAAATGACCAAAATTGTGGGTTATATAGTCCACGAGAAATCGTTAATTTCGGAGATTGGATAGATATTTCTATAAAAGAAACAAAAAGTAATTTGGCTAAAAACGATCACAATTGTGGGTTATAATCCACAAGGAATCCTAAATTTGGGAGGTCGTATAGACAATTCCATGCAGGAACACAAGAAGTGAATTGATCAAAAATATTCAAAACTGTGGGTTATAGTCCTCGACAAATCGTGAATTTGATTATTCACATTAATTTTTTTTTACATAGGAATGCAAAACTACATTCGCGTCAAACAGTCAAGAGTATGGCTTATAATCCATGAGAAATCATTAATTTGGGAGATCGAACAAATATTTCTATGTGAGAACACAAGTCATTTGGCCAAACACGACCAAAATTATGGGTTATAGTCCATGACAAACAATGAATTCCCACAAATATTTTTATGTAGAAATGGAATAGAAAAAATGATTTCGCATAAAATGACAAAAATTAAGGGTTATAGTCCACGAGAAATCGTAAGTTTGGAAGCTCGCATAGACATTTCTCTGTGGGAACGGAAAAAATGATTTCGTGTAAAATAATCAAAATTGTAGGTTATAGTCCACGAGAAATAATTAATTAAGGAGCTTACGTAAACATTCTTAAGAGGGAACGCAAGAAAGATTTGGCCGAAAATGACCAAAATCATGGGTCATAGTCCATGAAAAATTGTAAATTTAGAAGATGATATAAATATTTATATTGTAGAACCCAAGAAGTAATTTAGTCGAAATTGGTCAAAATTTTGGGTTATAGTCCAAGAGAAATCATTAAGTTAGGAGATCGAACAGATATTTTTATAAAAGAACGCGAGAAGTAATTTGGCCAAAAACGATCAAAATTGTGGATTATAGTCCACGATATATCATTAGGTTAGGAGAATGGATAAATATTTCAATGCAAGAACACAAGCAATTTGGTCGAAAAATGGTCAAAATGTTGGGTTATAGCGCATGACAAGTCGAAAATTTTGGCATTCTTGTAGATATTCCCATTGTTTTAAATATCCTCGACATGGCTCGATATATCCCCTGATATATCCTTTTACAAGACTTGCCGCAACCGATATAGTCTCCAAATATCCTTTACCGTTTTTTGAGTATTTTGCGCAATATATCCCTGATATGACCGATATATCAACTAATGTGTTGGCCGATATATGCTTTTATATGGCTTGTCGCAAAACAATATACCACATTTGGTAATTTTTGGGCGACATTATAATTTTCCTATTATATCAAATGACATTTTGACCTTAAAAAATCAAGCCAAATGTTGCAGCACTGATTTGTGCTTTTATTTGTTTTACAATGCTGATTAGTGATCCTAAACATATATTATTTACATTTTGTATGCTTAGATTTTCGTAAGTATGTAGAGATTACATTTTAGTGCATTATACTATATATGAAAACATCTGTTATAACATTCCGATATTTACCACATCCCCGATATATCACCGACATCCGCAATCCGACATGAATTTTAGCCATCCGATATTTCCCCGATATCTGATATTTAAAACCTTGGATATTCCCATGCGGGAAAATATGAGGTGATTTGATCGAAAACATTCAAAATTGTGGGTAATAGTCCACAAGGACCACAACAAATCGTGAATTTATTAGTTAACATGAATATATTTTTGTGAAATGTACAAAGTGAATTCGCATAAAACTGTCAAAATTATAGGTTATAGTACATGAGACATCATGAAGTTAAGAACTAGCATAAATATTTATATGCGGGAACATAATAAGTGATTTCGCCAAAAAATGCCAAAATTGTGCATTAAAGTCCACAATAAATAATGGGTTATAGTATATGAGAAATTGTTAATATGGGAGCTCTAATGTTTCTATATGGGAACGCAAGTGATTGGCTCGAAAATGACCAAAACTGCAGGTAAGAGTCCACTAGAAATCTTTAATTTGGATAATTGAATAAATATTTCTATACGAGAACACGAGCAATTTGGCAGAAAACATACAAAATTGTGGGTTATAATCCATGAGAAATCGTGAATTTGAGAGGTTGCTTAGATATTTCCATGAGGGAACAAAAGAAGTGATTTGGCCGAAAACATTCAAAATTGTTGGTTATAGTCAACGAGAAATTGTTAATTTGTGAGATCGGATAAATATTTTTCATGCTAGAACACAATAAGTTATTTAGTTGAAAACGACAAAATGGCGGATTGAACATTCAAAATTGTGGATAAGATATTTCCATGCGGGAGCATAAGTGATTTGATCGATAACATTCAAAATTATGGGTTATAATCCACGACAAGGCGTGAAGTTGATAGTTCACATTAATTTTTTTAACCCACAACAAATCGTGAATTTGATAGTTCACATTAATTTTTTTACGTACAAATACAAAAGGGCATTCACATAAAACAGCCAAAACTATGACTATAGTCCATAAGAAATTATTAATTTGGAAGATCGGATAAATATTTAAAAAATTACAGCCAAATTATGGGATATAATTTATAAGAAATTGTGAATTTGGGAGCTTGCATAAATATTTCTATACAAGAACATACTAAGTGATTTGGTCAAAAATAGCCAAAACTGTGGGTTATAGTCCATGAGAGATAAGTTAATTTGGGAGATCGAACAAAGATTTCTAGGTGAGAACACAAAAGGTTATTTGGCCAAAAACGGTCCAAATTGTGGCTTATAGCTCACATGAATCATGAATTTGATGTCTCATGTAAATATTTTTATGTGGAAAGGAAAAAGTAATTTAGCGTACAACCGCCAAACTAGTGGTTATAGTCTACAAGAAACTGTTAAATAGGGAGTTCAAACATTTCTATGTGAGAATGACGCAACAAGTGATTTGGGAGATTGAATAAATATTTATATATCAAACACACGAAGTAATTTGGCTGTAAAAGATCAAAATTGTGGGTTATAGTCCACAAGAAAATCGTGAATTTAGGAGATTGAATAAATATTTATATATCAAACACACAAAGTAATTTGGCTGTAAAAGATCAAAATTGCAGGTTATAGTCCACAGGAAAATTGTGAATTTGGGAGAGATCACATAGATATTTCAATGAGGGAACACAAAAAGTGATTTGGTCAAAAATGTTTAAAATTGTGTGTTACAATCCATGAGAAATCATGAATTTGGGAGCTCGCATAAACATTTCTATGTGAGAACGCATGAAGTGATTTGGTGTAAAATAATCAAAATTGGGGCTTATAGTCCAAGAGAAATATTTATGGAGGAGCTCACATAAACATTTGTATACGGGTAAACAAGAAAAGACTTGGCCAAAAGAACCAAAATCATGTGGGATAGTCCATGAAAAATTGTTAATTTGGGGGATCAGATAAATATCTATGTGAGAACACGAGAGGTAAATTGGTCAAAAGTGGTCAACATTAAGGGTTATAGTCCACGTGAATCGTGAATTTGAGAGCATAAATATTCCGTGCACAAACACAAGTTATTTGGTCAAAAAACATTCCAAAATTGTTGGTTATAGTCCACCAGATATCGCAAATTTAGGAGATCGCATAATATTTCCACGTAGGAATAGAAAAAGTGATTTGGCCGAAAACATCCACAATTGTAGGTCATAGTCAAAGAGAAATCATTTATTTGAGTGATCGAATAAATATTTTTATTTGAGAATACAAGTGATCTGACCAAAAACGATCAAGATTATACGTTATAGTCCATGAGATATCGTTAATTTCAGAGACATATTAAATTTCAATGCGGGAACACAAGTAATTTCGCCGAAAACAGTCAAAATGTTGGATTATAGTCCATGAGAAATCGCGAATTTAGGAATCCTTATAGATAATTTCATGTGGGAATACAATAAGTGATATTGCCAAAGACATTCAAAACTATAGGTAACAGTCCACAACAAAGCATGAATTGTTCGTTCACACAAATAATTTTTTTGTGGGATGTAAACAGTGAATTCACATAAACGGCCAAAGTTATAGATTATAGTCGACGAGAAATCATTAATTTGGGAGATTGGATAAATATCACTATGTGAGAACGCAAAAAAGAAATTTGGCCAAACACGACCAAAATTGTGTGTTATAACCCATGAGAAATTGTAAATTTGAGAGCTTGCATAAATATTTCTATGCTGGAACTTAGTTAAGTGATTTGGTCAAAAAACAGCAAAGCTATGGGTTATAGTCCAAGAGAGATCGGTAATTTGGGAGACCGAATAAATATTTCTAGGTGAGAACATATAACGTGATTTGGTCAAAAACGGCTAAACTCGTGGGCTATAGCTCACGAGAAATCATGAATTTGATAGTTTATATAAATATTTTTATGTGCAAAAGGAAAAAGTGATTTGGTGTCAAACCACCAAAATTATGGGTTATAGTCTATGAGAATTCGTGAATTTCGGAGCTCGCATATACATTTCTACATGGGAACGCAAGAAGTGATTTGTCCAAAAACAACCAAAAATGTGGGTTATAGTCCACATGTAGTTGTTAATTTAGGAGGTACAATAAATATTTATATGCGAGAACACAAGAGTAATTTGATTGAAAACGTTCAAAATTGAAGGGTATAAACCGTGAGAAATCATGAAGTGGGAGGTCGCACAGATATTTCCATGATGGAACACAATGTGTGATTTGGGCGAAAATGACTAAAATTGTGGGTTGAAGTTCACGAGAAATCTTGAATTTGGGAGTTCACATAAATATTTCTCTACTGGAAAACAAGAAGTGATTTTGCCAAAAACTACCAAAAATGTGGATTATATAGTCTACAAGAAATCATTAATTTGGAAAATCAAATAAATTTTACTACGTGAGAACGCAACTAGTTTGGCCAAAAACGATTAAAATTGTGGGGTATAGTTCATGATAAATCGTAAATTTTGGAGCTCGCATAAGCATTTTCTTGCATGAACACAGTAAGTGATTTGGTCGAAAACATTCAAAATTGTGAATTATAGTCCACTAGAAGTCCTAAATTTGGAAGCTTGCATAAGTATTTCCACGCAAGAATAGAAGAAGTGATTTAGCCGAAAGCATCCAAAATTGTAGGTTATAGTCCACGAGGAATCGTTAATTTTGGAGATCGAATAATTTTTTATTCGGGAATGAAAGAAGTGATATGGCAAAAAATATCAAGATTGTGGGTTACAGTCCACAAAATATCATTAATATGGAACATATAAATATTTCAATGCAAGAAAACAAGTAATTGGAAGAAAACAGTCAAAATGTCGGGCTATAATCCATAAGAAATTGTGAATTTGATAGTTCTTATATATTTCCATGCGGGAATGTAAGCGATTTGGTCGAAAACATTCAAAATTGTGGGTTACAGCCCATGATAAATCGTGAATTTATTAGTTCACATAAACATTTTTTTAGGGATGTAGAGTGAATTTGCATAAAACGACCAAAATTATGGTTTAGAGTCAACGACAAATCATTAATTTGTGAAAATTGGAAAATATTAATATGTGAGAACACAAGTAATTTGGCCAAACAACCAAAATTGTAGGTTATAAGCCACAAGAAATCATGAATTTCGAAGCTCACATAAATATTTCTAGGCGGGAACGTAATAAGTAATCAAGAAACTGTGGGTTATAGTCCATGAGACATCATTAATTTGCGATATCGAATAAATATTTCTAGGTGAGAGCACAAAAAGTGATTTAGTCGAGAACGGCCAAATAGCTCACGAGAAATCGTGAATTTGATAGTTCTATAGATATTTTATGTGGGAAAGAAAAAAGTGATGTGGCATAAAACCGCCAAATTATTGGTAATAGCCTATGAGATATCGTTTAGGAGCTCGCATAAACAAATTTTGTAGGAACACAAGAAGTGATTTGCTTGAAATGACTACCATTGTAGGTTATAATCCACAACAATTGTTAATGAGAGGTTGAATAAATATTTATATGCGAGAACACGAAAGTGATTTGGCCGAAAGCATTCAAAATTGTATTATAATCCACGAGAAATTGTGAATTTGAGAGGTCACATAGATATTTCCATGAGGAAATAGAGTGATTTGGTCGAAAACAACCAAAATTATGAGTTAAAAAAGTCCATGAGAAATCGTGAATTTGGGAGCACGCATAAATATTTCTATGCGGGAAAATAAGAAATGCTTTGGCAAAAAACTATGAAAATTGTGGGTTACCACGAGAAATCATTGACACAAGAAGTAATTTGGTGGAGAACAATTAAAATTGTGGGTTATAATCCATAAGAAATCATGAATTTGAGAGTTTGCATACATATTTCTATGTGGGGACGTAATAAGTGATTTGGCTGAAAAGCAGCCAAAACTGAGGTTATAGTCCATGAGAGATCGTTAGTTTAGGAGATCGAATAAATACTCCCAAGTGAGAACACAAAAGTGATTTAGTCGAAAATGGCCGAAATTGTGGGCAAAGCTCACAAGAAATTTTGAATTTGATAGTTTATAAAAATATTTTTATGTAGGAAAGAAAAAAATGATTTGGTATAAAACTGCCAAATTTATGGGTTATAATTTGTGAGAAATCGTTAATTTAGGATCTCACATAAAAATTTCCATGTGGGAACGCAAAAAGTGATTTGCCTAAACATAACAAAAATTGTGCGTTGTCCACGAGAAATCATTAATTTGGGAGGTTGAATAAATATTTATATGCAAGAACACGAGAAGTATTTGGGCGAAAACCTTCAAAACTATGGGTTATAATCCACGATAAATCATGAATTTACAAGGTCGTGTAGATATTTTTATGTCTCAAACGGCAAAAAATGTGAGTTAAAGTCCAAGAGAAATCATGAATTTGGGAGCTTGCATAAAATATTTCTATGCGACAAAACAAGAAGTGATTTGGTCGAAAACTACCAACATTGTGGGTTATAGTCCATGAGAAATCGTTAATTTGGGAGATTAGATAAATATTTTTATATGGGAAAACAAGTGATTTGGCCAAAAAAGACCAAAATTGTGTTATAGTCTACAGGAAATTTTAATTTGGGAGATCGGATAGATATTTTTATACGAGACACAAGAAGTAATTTGGCTGAAAATGATCAAAATTCTGGGCTATAATCCACAACAAATCGTGAAATTAGGAGCTCACATTGACATTTCTATGTAGGAAGAAAAGAAGAGATTTGGTCAAGAACATTCAAATTTGAGGGTATAGACCCAAACAAATCGTGAATTTGATGGTTCACATTATTTTTTGTACATGGGGATGCAAAAAGTGCTTTCGCATTAAACAACGAAAACTACGAGTTATAGTCCAAGAGAAATCATTAATTTGAGAGATCTGTGTGAGAACACAAGAGGTAATTTGGCCAAACACGACCAAAATTATGGGTTATAGTCAACGAGAAATCGTGAAATTGGGAGCTAGCATAAATATATGTAAACTGGAATATAATAAGTGATTACAGCTATTGGTTAAAGTCCATGAGAGATCTAAATTTGGAAGATCGAAAAATATTTCCCAGTGAGAACACAAAAGGTAATTCGCCAGAAAATGATCAAAATTGTGGGTTATAATCCACAAGAAATGTGAATTTGATATTTGGCATAAATATTTTTATGTGCGAATGGAAAAGCTAATTTAGCATAAAATAGCAAAAATTATGGGTTATAGTAAATAAGAAATCATAAGTTTGGAAGCTCGCATAAACAGTACTATGTGGGAATGCAAGAAGTGATTTGGTGTAAAATACCCAAAATTAAGGGTTATAATCCACACAAATTCATTAATTAAGAAGCTCGCACAAATATTTCTATGCGGGAATACAATAAAAAATTTAGGCAAAAAAACCAAAATTGTGGGGTGTGTTATGGTCCAAGAGAACATGTTAGTTTCGGATATTTAATAAATATTTTTATGCGGGAATGCAACAAGTGATTTGGCCGAAAATGATCAAGATTGTGAGTTATAGTCCATGATATGTTGTTAATTTCGAAGAATGGATAAATCTTTCAATGCAAGAACACAAGTAATTTGACCGAAAACGGTTCAAATGTAGGGTAGCTTATGTGATATCGTGAATTTGAGAATCACATAGATATTTCCATGCAGGAACACAAGTGATTTGGTTGAAAACATTTAAAACTGTAGGTTATATAGTCCACGAAAAATCATGAATTTGTTAGTTCTCGTAAACATTTATTTGTGGGATGTAAAGAAAGTAAATTCGCGTAAAACGAGCAAAATTATGGGTTATAGTCCATGAGAAATCGTTAACTCGAGAGATTAGATAAATATTACTATTTGAGAAAACTAAAAGTAATTTGCCAAAACACGACCAAAATTGTGGGTTATAATCCACGAGAAATCGTGAATTTGGGAGCTCGCATAAATATTTCTATGCAGTAATGTAATAAGTGATTTGACCGAAAACAGCCAAACCTGCCGGTTATAGTCCATGAGGGATCATTGTAGGCGTATAAAATTGCCTATAGGTCCCTTAGCACAGCTCGACGACGCCGATTCAACAAACGGATCATCGGGCGACATATCCAAACAAAACTGTTATCCCACAACGCCGAAGCCAAGCAATATGCGACGAAGTGGACTAACGAGGCTAACGAACCGCACGCTAACAATCCATTAGCACGCGGAATGAAGCCAACGGTTTGAGGAGTCAACGAGTCATCTAAACAAGAACGAACTCGGATGAACCACGACCGAATCAAGATCGGTTTCGGACTCGAACTCAGAAGCGGATTAACTGCCATATCTGGAATCAAGTCAACGAATCGATTCCAAACCAAGACAACCACAAACCCGAATCAAGTCCGAACAACAGAAAACCGGAAACAACGAAAAACGGCGAAACGGATAACACCTGGGGGACTCGGCTGAAACCGAGCCACCCTGAGGTGGCTAGGCCCAGTTCCGTGCACGGGGCACAGTAACGAGTGCCTATAAATAGGCCAAGGGATTCATTTGTTCAAAGGTTGGATTTTGGAGGAGGCGAAGCCCTGCAGGATTGAAACCTCAGATCTGATAAAGATTAAAACTTTAAG
>BQKN01001082.1:696441-706780 GCA_022839385.1 Asparagus kiusianus | reverse complement strand
AATGATATCAACAATGAAGAAAGCAACGAATTTTCCCGCGAACAATCATTAATTTAGGAGATTGAATAAATATTTCTATGTAAGAACACACAGTGATTTGGTCGAGAACGGTCAAAATTATGGGCTATAGCTCATGAGAAATCATGAATTTGATAGTTTGTGTAAATATTTTTTGTGGGAAAAGAAAACGTGATTTGCCATAAAACCACCAAAATCATAGGCTATAGTCTACGAGAAATTGTTAATTAGGGAGCTCGCATAATATTTTCTATTTAGGAACGATGGAAGAAGTGATTTAGCCGAAAACGACCTAAATTGTGGTCCATGAGAAATCATTAATTTAGGAAATATTTATATGCAAGATCACAAAAAGTAATTTGGCCAAAAACATTCAAAATTGTGGGCTATAATCCACAAGAAATCGTGAATTTAAGAGGTCGCGTAGATATTTCTACAAGGGAACACAAGTGGTTTGGTCAAAAATATTCAAAATTATGGGTTATAGTCCACAAGAAATCGTTAATTTGTGAGATCGGATAAATATTTTTGGACTAGAACACATAAGTGTTTCATTCGAAAACGGCCAAAACTTGTGGGCTATAGCTCACAAGAAATCATGAATTTTATAGTTAGTATAATATTTTTACGTGGGAAAGGAAAAAGTGATTTTGCATAAAACTGCCAAAATTATAGGTTATACTCTATGAGAATTTGTTAATTAGGGAGCTTGAAAAATATTTCTATATGGGAACGAAATAAGAAGTGATTTCTCCGAAAGCGACTAAAATTATGGGTTATAATCCGCAAGAAATGGTTCATTAGGGAGATTGAATAAATAATTATATGCGAGAACACAAGAAGTGATTTGACCAAAAACATTCAAAATTGTGGGTTATAATCCATGAGAAATCATGAATTTGGGCGGTCGCATAGATGTTTCCACGAGTAAACACAAGAAGTGGTTTGGTCGAAAACAATCAAAATTGTGGGTAACAATCCATGAGAAATCATTAAATCTTGAGATCGGATAAACATTTCCATGCAAGAACACTAAGTTTTCCAGTCGAAAACGAAAAAATTGTAGGTTAAAGTCCACAAGGATTCGCGAATTTAGGAGCTTGCATAAATATTTCAAAGTGTGAGGAGTGAGGACAAGAAGTGATTTGGTCAAAAACGACCAAAACTGTGGGCTATAGTCCACGACACATCGTTAATTTGGGAGATTGAGTAAATATTTCTATACGAAACCAATTTGGTGGAAAACAATTAAAATTGTAGGTTATAACCCATGAGAAATCATGAATTTGATGCTCTAATAGACATTTTCCATGCGGGAACACAAGATGATTTGGTCGAAAACATTCAAAAATTGTGATTATAGTCCATGACAAATCGTGAATTTGATAGTTCACCTTAATTTTTTACGAGGGAATGCAAAAAGTGTATTCATGTAAAACAACCAAAATCATGGGGTAGTCCATGAGAAGTCATTAATTTGGGAGATCGGATAAATACTTCTATGTGAGAACACAAGAAATAATTTGGCAAGACACGACCAAATTATGGGTTATAGTCAATGAGAATAATGAAATTGAGAGCTCATATAAATATTTTTATAGGGGAATGTAATAAGTGATTTGGCCATAAATGACAAAAATTATGGATTATAGTCCATGAGAGATCGTTAATTTGGAAGACCAAATAAATATTTGTAGGTGAGAGCACAAAAGGTGACTCGGCTGAAAACGGCCAAAATCATGTTTAGTCTACAAGAAATTGTGAATTTGATAGTTCGCATAAATTTTTTTTATTTGTGAATGGAAAAGCTAATTTAGCATAAAATAGCAAAAATTATGGGTTATAGTAAACAAGAAATCGTTAGTTTGGAAGCTCGCATAAACAGTCTATGTGGCAATGCAAGAAGTGATTTGGTGTAAAATGACCAAAACTGTGGGCTAGAGTCCACGATAAATCATTAGTTTGGGAGATCGGATGAATATTTCGATGCAAGAACACAAGAAGTGATTTGGCCAAAAACATCTAAAATTGTGGGTTGTCAACGAGAAATAGTTAATTTGGGAGATTAGATAAATATTTTTATGAGCGAACACAAGAAGTGATTTCGCCAAAAAAAGCCAAGATTGTGGGTTATATTCCAAGAGAAATCATTAATTTGGGAGATTGAATAAATATTTCTAGGTGAGAACACAAAAAGTGATTTGGCCTACAATGGCCAAAATTGTGGATTATATAGTTCCACGATAAATTGTGAATTTGATAGTTCGCAAAAATATTTTTATATATGAATGAAAGAAGTGATTTGGCGTAGAAAGGCCGAAATTGTGGGCTATGGTCCACAAGAAATTGTTTATTCAGGATATCGGATGAACATTTCTATGCTTGACCACAATTAAGTGATTCGGTATAGAACGACAAATATTGTGGGTTATAACTTTTTGCTTAGCTTCCTCGAAACTTTCAAAGATGAAAAACTATATTAAAAGGCATTGTGCTTCACTGTATTTGTTATAATCAAGGTCCTAATGACCAATCATTGGCCATACATGCAACCCGAGGAGGAAACAAGAAAAAATATGACAACGAAGGGGAGAGGGGGTAGATATGAAATCTTATCTTCCTAGACCTATTATCAAAAGACAACATATAAGAAGACATCCTTGCATTCCCCTCAATCTAAAAAATCTTCCTAGAATCCTGCATATGAACTTGTACTATCATAAATCAAATCAAACATGTCAAAAGGGGCCTAAATAACAAGATCATTCAAGTTCTATGGTTTATGTGTGACCCGTGTTTCACATATATCACTGTAGAAAAAGTCAAGCTTGAATGTGAATGGAAATTCGAAAATATAAGTTCCTTATACACTAACCAATTATCCTTGGCCCACACAAATCCATCAGTATCCACCACATGCAAGCTCAGGGCATGCCTAGAATCGGGAGAGAGATTCTCGAAGCTGTAATAACCAGAAATTAGCAAAATAAAATAAAATTATCACTCATCAAGATGTAGTCAAAATACTTACCTCTGATGCACAAGGTCACCGTGTATAACCACCAAAGAACCTGATTTTACTTCTAGGGGCACAAATTCCTTTTGATCATATGACGGTGAAGGACGATCGAAGTGCACTCCATTTTCATCTCTGATAAACCTTCTCACAAGGCCCTCTAAGATCAAACAAGAAATTGAAACAATGGATGTCCATTAGCACTATTAAGTAATAACTAAAAAGAAGGGTTTATATATGCCCGCTTAAATCATGCATATTTGGGAAACTGCCTCCCATATCTCAGTATATGCAAAACTACCCCCAAATTTTCAACTTTGGAAGAAAAAAAAAGTATCCCCAAATCAACAGATCATCAACTCTGCCGGATTTGATGACTTGGTCGGTAAAAATTTGATTATTTTATTGACAGTTTGAAACTGCAGTTACAAATTAGCCCATCAAGGTTTGATGGCTTTTTTATTTGGGCATATTTTTTTCCTAAAGTTGATGATATGCGATAATTTTGCAAGTACTGAGATTTGGGGGTAGTTTTGCAAATACATGATTTAAGGGACATATAAACGCAAAACCATAAAAACAAGAAGGGGAAGGAAGGCTACTCTTATGTGAGCCAGGAATAGCCCAGAGGCAACCATTAGTTATCGTCGCATCTTCTAGAGCAAGCCACAGCCCAGTGCAGGATGTAGGTTCTGTATAGATAAAAGAATTATCCTGATGTGGTACAACTTCTCCACCAATGCCTGGTTGCTGCACACAAAAAAAGTATTGTTTGTAAATGATGAATCATGTTCCCGATAAAAGATTTGTTTATATAAAGAAGAAATATTATATATATCTAAAGAAGTATGGATCAAGGCAGTTAAAAACTTAAAAAGAATATGAGAGCTATTAAGTTACTAGCTACATGATCCTTTATGACCCTAATAGTGCTGATTGGAGAAATGATTCATATAGCAGACAAACAAAATTCTTGCTAGAGTGAAAATATATAATCACCATATACATGACCCTAAAAGACACCAGCAGTGCTGATTTGAGAAAAAATGATATGGGAGCTATTAGCATTGCTCAGGTGGTAGGAACTAATATCAAAATTTGTTGCCAACGTGTAGGGCTTACGTAAAAATGAGATATATAACTATAATCATTTCCACATCAAAGTTACAATGATCCACAAAGCGAAACCCAAACAGTACCTTAAATATGTACATAGATTGAATAACCACTGGCCTCTTGTAGCCCAATGAGAGAAACATACTCGTCACGTTCTCCGAGTTGGTGAATTTTTTGAATATGGGTTCAATTTCATGCAATGCTGCACAAACAAAAGGTAAAAGAATATATCTATATTGGTAATGATGAAACAACACTAAATAAACCTTTCTTCCTAGCAAAGAAATGTTTTAGATTTAATCAAATATGCAAACCATGGCCAACTTTATTAATAGAGAGTTCCTTTGGTTGCTTCAAGCTTCCATCATCTCCAAATGCCTTCTCTGTATAAATACAAGAAACAAGAATAGAATAACTGCTGCATGAGGATAAACTTGGATTTCAATATACATATTACATACAGAGTACAATGATAAAATATTAAATAGAAAATTGGTGCTAAAATTTCAGGCATAATGCCAATTAAAACGCAGGGAAAATGCTTGCAAATTGCCTCCAAAATTACTAAAATATTACCAGTTCAACACTATCTTATTGACAAAGAACATAACAAAGCTCAAAATTTTATAAAATTACAGAACAAGCACTCACCCTCAAAGAAGAAGGAGACATTCTCAGCGCTCTCGTAGAAGTATTCATCTGTCACTTCCCTCTAAAATTAACCAAAAAAAAGTTCAAAAGGAATTCTTGCTGGCTGATACTCATCAAAATTCTGTCTTTTCTGTCTCCAAAAAAAAAAAAAAAAAAAAACCTGATTCTTGGTAGAAAAGACCGAGGACTTGGATGGATCGAAACCCTTGAGCAGTTCGTCCATCCTATCCCTCATCTCCTGAATCTCTTCGAAGCTCGAGAAAGAATCAATAACCAAATACCCTAATTGAAAAAAAAAACAGTTTTTCATTGAGATTTCTAGAATAAAAAAAAAGTTTCTTTGAGTTGAGATTTGATTGACCATTGGAATTGAAGAACTCGAGTTGATCGGGGCTGAGGCTTCCGGTGATTCCCATCGTTGAGAGTCGAGCCGACATACGAGGCGATGGTTTTCTCCAATGAAGGCGTCTGATGTGATAGAAGAAGAAAATTGTGCTTCTGGAAAAATCCCCAAAGTTCAGGGGTGTTTCTGAAATTTTATCCTGACAGCCCACTTATCTTAAAAAATCTCTACTTTAATCCCAGCATCCCCATACACCTCAGTCCTCTCACGCCCGACGCCTCCTCCGGCGACTTCCGGCGCCGGACCTCCTCCGTTCGCCATCTCCGACGCCTACTCCGAAGAGGTACTGCCGATCTCCGGCGCCGTCATCGAACCATCTCTGATCTTTTTTCGCCATCAAAACCCTAACTGCTTTTGTTTGTGTGTTCAAAATTGAAACTTCCTGCATTTAATTGATTATTGTTATCACTCAGATCAAATTTTCTGCATTTATTTTCATTCATATTTATTGTTATTGCACCTTTTCCTTTGTTTGAATGAGGAGGCATGTTAATGGTGTTAAACACAATATACGCAAATATCTGAATGTTACTACATAGTTTCTTTTAAATGAATTTTCTTGGGTTGTAATTGGAGTTTGTTAATTAAAAAGGGTACTTTGCAACTATTAGGATTCCTAATTAGTATGATTTATCTATATTAACAAGATTGTGCGAAAAGGAATTCTTAATAAAATACTTGATATCTTGATTGTTGCTTGCTAAGGTTATCCTGGTAGTTACTAATGATTTTTCTTTTCCCCTTGACACTTCCTGATATTTAGTGAAGAACTCATCAATATGATGATTATAATTAAATATTTCACATTCAGATACTTGCTGAAACTGTGCTACTTGATCATAATTTTAAATTCTAATGCACGACAATGTGTGTGTGGAAATAAATAAGAGGTTATTGATTTTATTATTTATTATTTATTATTATTATTTTATTTTATTATTATGGATTCATAGGTTTTGAGAGATGATTGCTGCTACTAATCTGGCCTATCGTTCAGGTTTTGGTCTTTTTCTTCACCTCTTTTATATTTTTATAATTTTTATGTCGTCCATTATATTGATATATGTTTCTTGTCTAGGTTCAATTTTGTGCTACTGTAGCAGGCCACTTGTTTGTATTCATCAGACGAGTAAACTTCAATTGCGGCTTCTTAAGGTTCGTGCTACATTGAACTTTTACTAACTGTCAAGTAAATAGATTATTTTGAAGCTTTCAGATGCTCATTCATTCCGTACTTTTCTCATTTGCAGGTTCCAATAAAAGCAATTCCACATCCTTCTCCCATTTCTAGAATCATTAAATGTGCATCGAGTGGAAGGAATGTACACCAAGCTATATCTTCTGATGGGTCCCAACACGATTCCTTCTTGCTAAATATGGTTAAGGACGTGATGCGGTCAGTATAGAATTTATAGATTTAAAATTATCATTTCAATGCTCACACAAGCTTGCATAGTTAACTCAGGACCTACTGTATTCCTTTTTTTTTTTTTTTTGCAGGAGCCTGAGATCTTTAGGTATTTTTCTAGCTGAACAGCCTAGCCAACTCAAATACATAGAGTGGCCTACGTTCCAAGACACGGTTTGTACCTGTTTAGTATTTTCATATTTCCTCCTACATATATAGCAAGCTAGTTTGTCTAAGTAAAATGACTTACTTTTGAACTCATTTCTCTTTGGTTTCTGTTTGGATACTCATTTTTAGTAAGGGAGACAATCAATCGATGTCAAATGCACATAAGGATGTGCTAGAATGGTATTGAACGATTAATCATTACTTCAGATAATTGTCGCTGGTGATGTTGCACCGAACAACCGCGTCCGAGAAGCCTTATGCACCTATGTTATTTTAAGTTGCAAGTTTACTTGCACCCAGTTTTGATGTAATTCACACGTTGCAAGTGTTTTTGCAACTTCGGTTGCAACTTAAACTAGCTAGTTGCAACAAAACAAACACTTGCAACTGGGCAAAACTAACTCAGTTGCGTGCAACTGCAACTAGCTAGTTTCAACGAAACAAGCACTTGCAACTTGATAAAGGTGACTCTGTGTTTGGAGCTGGAGAGAGTGGTAGCTTTCAATTTCAGGTCAATGTTTTTATGGGAAGTAATAATGCGAAAGACGGAACATGCTTTTAGTAGTCTCACACAGAGAAGCCTGATGTGCTTCAGGGTGTGTGATGATCCAATCCAATAGGAAGATATGCAGTTCAAGCTGTGAACCGAGAGGCCATATTTCATTCTGATGTTCACCGATGCTTGTGCCATCATATCATGCTGAGAGTCAACAAACAAGATTGAGCTATTTAGTGCTTTAAGGATTTTTAACTGTGTACCCAGTGTCCTTGAACATCCACTTTGTTGGATGTGATGATCTCCACCAATCCATCTTAAGTTATATTCCATGTATGATCACGGAAACATCTGGTTCAGTAAACCTCTTTTTTCATTGTCAATCATCAATCTGGACTGCTGTTCGTAGTTCAGTAACTTCAGTTACCATCATCTTTATCAACCATTCTACATGCTGCTTGTTTTTTGACAATATCCTTTTCATTCATACTGGAAGGGAAAACAACCATCAAGTGTTACCTTTAGTAATTAAATATCTCCTCCTTGCAAATGACACCTTCACCATTTTAGGTAATACCTGATGTAAATTTTGTCAATAAAACTGTCATTTGAAGTCTAGTTTAACTTTGATCAGTGTATTTTACTGTTTGGGGTAGGCCATACCAGACGACCAGTAAGTGCCATCCCTTTTAACAATATTGATTTTATCTTCATTCGGGTAAGAAAAGGAGGTCCATCAGCAATATAGGATATGATATATCTTCTTTCTTATTTTGTTTGGGAGTTTGATCGATTTAACTGGTCAATGTAACACCAACCATTGTCTATTTTGACAACAATGTAGCTTGCTAAGAAGTGAGTTGCAGGGCGCAGTCTATGATGATGCATCTGTGGCAGCATCATGAAAGGCATCCAAGTTACCTTTGAATGTGTTCCTGTTTTTACTGATGAGAAACAATTGATGATGCTTATGTATCACAAAATAAAATTGATTACTCCCTACATTTACTGATATTATTTACTCCAAATAATTAAGTCCAAAGGTGAGCAAGTTATCTGATATTAGTTTCGAGTATTTTTTTTTTCTGATTATTCTTTTGATGAATAAACTTGGACATGGGATAGCACTTCCGTATAAAGGCCTTGCTCCATTCATCTTTATGACCGGATTTTCTAATTTATGGTTTAGCGGCTTTATATCCTACCATTTTGTTTTCACTCCCCCTAACATTAAAATTATAATCTAATTTTATCCATTATTATATCCAAATATAACTAATGATATTGATTAATCAAATGAATAAGCTATATGCATCTTTCCATTAAGTAATAAGATGACTCTGCTGATACTATTTGCAAGCCAAGTCTTTAGGGGTCATGGAGGGATCTGTAACTAGAATGCTGCATGTGATAATTCTTGATTTTCGATGGATAATGCCATGACTTGGGAGTGGGGAGTAATTTGTTAAAATACTGTCAAACATCAGTGGGTTGTTTAATTAGTTTCTCTCGGTGATTATTTCTTTTCTGGGCGTTGTGGATTATTTTTATGTGATGTAGGAATTAGGATGCTATATTACCTGTCACATACAGTATTTTGTCGTTACTAGAATTAGTCCAGTCGTTTAGCAGGAACACCTTTGTATGTTGTGTCACACATGAAAATTACATTTTGTAGACAGTTTTCAACTTCTGATTCAATTAAAACAGCTTCACTTATGCTGTGTTTCACTAAACTAAACAAAAGTTTCCTCTGTTTATCATACCCTTGACTGACGAGACGTGTTTTTGAAGTTTTCGATGTTTTCTAAAATCATGGTACGTGTATTTCTTCATGGCCTCGCTGATGATTTGGTTCTTCTGCAGTGGAAGACTGCTACTCTTACCCTTGTGCTCATGGCCTTGCTGATAGTTGCATTATCCACGGTGGACTCTTCTCTCTGTTATGTATTGACTCTGTTGCTGAGAAGAGCTGCATAATATCAGGTGCAGAATTTAGGGAGCCATTATGTCATCATATGCATCTGATAGACTAAATTTATTGTTAGGTATCCTTGTCATTATCGACTTATCGAATTATTTTGCAATTTGGGATTTATTAGCAGCGACTAAGACGACAATGAAGTTAATCGGTATGAGGTGAGCCAGAAGGGGATCATTCTGGGATGTACACTGTTGAGAGATGCTATTGATCTCATATTACCATCTCTTTTTTCTCTCGAACAGGCTATTTGAATGTAATGCCTTAAGTTTCCTGTACTATTTATTTTTCAAATATCTTAATCGAAAAATTGTATTATTCTGAATAAATTTTATTTTTTTGTGTCTAATAAATTGAATAGATTACTTGAGATCTAGAATTGCTAGAGATTGATGTGAATCCAATCATTAAGAAAATTTGTCGTAAGCAATGTGCTAATATAAAAAATAGAAAGTTAAATACTTTGGTTTTATTTTGCAAATGAGATCAGAGCAGGAAGAGAATATATAAGTTTGTCAATTTGTTCTAAAAGTTTTAACGGGCATTTAAAATAATTATAGAGAATTTAAATTTTGGAAACTTGCAGAAATCTTTTGATAATTTTATTACTAATGTTTAAGATGATACCATTTAAAAATCCAAAATTACAAACTATAATCTTTAATTCTGGAAAGTAGATAAGTTTCCTACTTTTTAAGGAAAAAATATGAAAGACTAAGTTTAAAAATAAAACTAACTATTTACAATTACAATTACATAAGTAAAGAAACAAAAAAAAACTCAGCTTGGTTCATTCTTAAATTAAAATTTGAAAACATGTTCTATTAAAACAACCTACAAATACAACTAATTAGCTGCAATTGGAAATAGTAGATCGAATTCTAAGATAGAACAAAATACGTACTATTTATTTTTCAAATATCTAAATCGAAAAATTGTATTCTGTATAATTTTTATTTTTTTGTGTCCTAAAAATTGAATAGATTACTTGACAAATAAACGGTTTGTCAAAGCCACCTGAAAAACAAAACCATGGTAAGCAAAATGAATGCAGTGAACTGGTAAACTACAAGAGTAATGTT
>BQKN01001082.1:645395-694216 GCA_022839385.1 Asparagus kiusianus | reverse complement strand
CTCTCTCTCTCTCTCTCTCTCTCTCTCTCTCTCTCTCTCTCTCTCTCTCTCTCATATGCACGTGCGTGCATACATGTATGTGACACATTTCCGTTTGTGCTCTATCAATGAAATTTAAGATTCGATTTCTTCATCAAAATAGATACTTTGACATAAGTACGATACAGACGATAATGTTGTTTGATTAAATTTTAATCAAAATGTCAGTCTTGATAATTAACACAACGCGAAAATGATAATCTTAGAGTCCACCAAGGTGTGTTATCTGAATCCACAAAGAACGATCTCCGAATCCACGAAGAACATCGGATCCATGAAAAAAATATTAAAAGAAAAATTTTATTGATGAAAAGTTATTCTTCCTTGGGGTTACATGACTCTTCTTAAATAGAAAAATAAATAAGACTCTTAGTATGAAAATACCTCATTGGTTATTTTATTAACAATATTAATACTGATTTTACTGTTGGTGAAAGTTTACCAAAAAATCCCTGAAAGTTTGTAGAAAACCCTTGAAAGTTTACAGAACCCCCTAAAAATTTACCAAAAACCCCCTGCAAGTTTACAGAAAACCCACTGAAAGTTTGTAAGTAGATCCCTAAAACTTATATATATATAAAAGCATCGTAACTAAAAGGGTTATTGTGTCACCTATGAACCACCCATTTAGTAAATGGGTGGATGAGAACTGACCCATTTAGCAAATGCTAAATGGGTTATAAATGGTTAAGTGGCCACCCATTTATGACCCAACCAAAACCACTCATTTGACATGCCTACTTGAGATCTAGAATTGCTAGAGATTGATGTGAATCCAATCATTAAGGAAACGAGAAGGTGTAATTTTGAAGCATTAGAACTTCGCCTTGTTACTGTTGTTGTGATAAGAAAATTTGTCGTAAGCAATGTGCTAATATAAAAATAGAAAGTTAAATACTTTGGTTTTATTTTGCAAATGAGATCAGGGCAGGAAGAGAATATATAAGTTTGTCAAATTGTTCCAAAAATTTTAACCGACATTTAAAATAATTACAGAGAATTTAAATTTTGGAAGCTTTCAGAAATCTTTTGATAATTTTATTACTAATGTTTAAGATGATACGATTTAAAAATAAATAAATAAAAAAAATCCAAAATTAAAAACTATAATCTTTAACTCTGGAAAGTGGATAAGTTTCCTACTTTTTAAGGAAAAAAATATGGAAGACTAAGTTTAAAAATAAAACTAACTATTTACAATCACATAAATAAAGAAACAAAAAAAATACTCAGCTTTAGTTCTTTCTTAAATAAAAATTTGAAAACACGTTCTATTAAAACAACCTGCAAATACAACTAATTAGCTGCAATTGGAAGTAGTAGAATTCTTATATACAACAAACTGCTGCAAATGTAATTGCATATTTACGAGGATTCGGTGACGTACAATCACAAGGCACTGAAGCAGGGGGTTGTTTCTGCAATTTATTTTTTCTCCCCCTATAAATAGCTTCTCACTAAATCCTCCTCCCCCTAATCTCGTAAGTTGCTCTTTCACCCTTTCCCCTCCTGCAACTCACCAAGCGACCCCAAAATCCCTAGCCGGCGTCTCTTTCTTATCCACCTCAAGAAAAAAACCCTCGCAAACCCTAGAAGCCAAAAGATGAAGCGCGCCATCGACGATCTCGCCAGCGGCAAACCCTCGTCCTCCTCCGCCGCCGCCGACATCAAGCCCGTCTTCATCTCCAAGGCTGAGCGCGAGAAACTCGCCCTCCAGCGCCGCCAGCAATCCGTCGGCGAGCAGAAACGCCTCGCCGTCGAGCACCTACACTCTCTTTCCCGCCCTAAACTCCCCTCTGACGCCGAAGAACTCGAGCTAGAAAAAAGCGACCGTGATCGAGACCGCAGCAATCGCGACCGAGATCGAGACCGGGATCGCGATCATGACCGCAACGATCGAGACCGAGACCGAGACCGAGACCGAGATCGGGACCGAGATCATGACCGCGGCGAACGAGACCGAGATCGCCGAAACCGAGATCGGGATCGGGAGCGAGCCCGGGAGGACGACTCCAGATCTAGAGAGCGGGCTCGGCTCGAGAAACAAGTGGAACGCGAGAGGGAAAAGGAACTTGAAGCTATCAAAGAGCAGTACCTTGGATCGAAAAAACCTAAGAAGCGCGTTATCAAACCTAGTGAAAAGTTTAGGTTTTCCTTCGATTGGGAGAACACCGAGGACACTTCTAGAGACATGAATTCTTTGTACCAAAACCCTCATGAAGCTCGTCTTTTATTTGGCCGAGGGTTTCTTGCTGGAATCGATCGCCGGGAGCAGAAGAAGCAAGCAGTGAAGCATGAGAAAGAGACACGTGATGAAATTCGAAAGAAAGAGGGGAGGTTAGAGGAGCGGCCTGAGGAGGCTGCAGCTCAACGGCAAAAGGAAGCAGCGGCTGATCTTTATGATGCTTTTGATATGAGAGTTGATCGACATTGGACAGAGAAGAAACTTGAAGAGATGAGTGAACGCGATTGGAGAATTTTCAGAGAAGATTTCAACATTTCATACAAAGGGTCGAGGATTCCAAGGCCAATGAGGAACTGGGCTGAGAGTAAATTGGGTTCTGAGCTTTTGAAAGCAGTTGAGAAAGCTGGGTATAAAACCCCATCCCCAATTCAGATGGCAGCAATTCCTCTTGGATTGCAGCAGAGAGATGTGATTGGGATTGCAGAAACTGGGTCTGGAAAAACTGCAGCTTTTGTGTTGCCAATGCTTACTTATATCTCTAGGCTCCCTCCGATGAGTGAGGAGAATGAAGCTGAAGGACCTTATGCTGTTGTTATGGCACCTACCAGAGAGTTAGCTCAACAGATTGAGGACGAAACCGTGAAATTCGCGCATTATTTAGGGTTCAAGGTGGTTTCAATTGTCGGGGGTCAGTCTATTGAGGAACAAGGGTTTAAGATTCGGCAAGGGTGCGAGGTTGTGATCGCTACTCCTGGTAGGCTTCTTGATTGCTTGGAGCGTCGGTATGCTGTACTCAATCAGTGCAACTATGTTGTTCTCGATGAAGCTGATAGGATGATTGATATGGGTTTTGAGCCGCAGGTTACTGGGGTTTTAGATGCAATGCCTTCCAGCAATTTGAAACCCGAGAATGAGGATGAAGAGCTTGATGAGAAAAGAATTTATCGAACAACTTATATGTTTAGTGCTACAATGCCACCAGCTGTTGAGAGGCTAGCAAGAAAGTACTTGAGAAACCCAGTTGTCGTTACTATTGGTACTGCAGGAAAAACTACAGATCTCATTACTCAACACGTAATCATGCTGAAGGAGAGTGAGAAGTTCTCAAGGCTTCAAAAACTGTTGAATGATCTCGGTGATAAAACAGCCATTGTTTTCTGCAACACTAAGAAATCTGCAGATGCTCGAGCCAAAGATTTAGACAAAACTGGCTATAGAGTTACAACACTCCATGGGGGGAAATCTCAGGAGCAGAGAGAGATAAGTCTCGAAGGGTTTAGAAACAAGAGGTTCAATGTGCTTGTGGCTACTGATGTGGCTGGTCGTGGTATTGATATTCCTGATGTTGCTCATGTTATAAACTATGAGATGCCGAATAGTATTGATATGTACACTCATAGAATTGGAAGAACCGGGAGAGCTGGAAAAACTGGAGTTGCGACGACTTTCTTGACTTTGCATGATACTGATGTGTTTTATGATTTGAAGCAGATGCTTATACAGAGTAATAGTTTGGTGCCTCCGGAGCTGGCAAGGCATGAGGCTTCAAAGTTTAAGCCAGGGAGCATTCCTGATCGACCGCCGAGGAGGAATGATACTGTGTTTGCACACTGAGGAACTAAGGGGATGGCCTTGTTTCTTGATTTGCCTTTGCGAGATGTTAATCTTTAAGGTAGTTATGTTTCTTTTTAAGGGTTTAGTAGGAAGAAGAATTGTGCCCCGTATCAAGGTGGGCTTTTTAAGGATATTGTAGTCTCTATTTTGCAGTGATCTATATGGATTTTTGTTTGAAATTCTGGGCGTGATGCTGAATTGCTGTTAATTTTTTGCTAGATATTTGCATGTTATGATGATTAATGTTTAGATGGAATACAAAAAATTGTCATTGAGTGTTGTTACCTTCAAATACTCTGCCCTTGTGATTGATTTCCTAATGCTTTGAGCTAGAAGGTTCAGAAAGCAATCAGTATAAACATGTATGTATGCTTTAAAGTGCATGTGTATTGTGTATATTAACTGATTTCTGTAACCTACACAAGATATCTAGAGAGAGACTATCCAAGAACTGATATGAGAAACATTAAGACCAAGTACAGAAAAATAAACCATCAAACACCAAAGCCACATACATCACAATTTCCCTAATCATATACTCTTGTATTGTTAGCACATACATCACAATTTCCCTAATCATATACTCTTGTATTGTTATCAATTATCAACAGTATGTCCACAACACAGGCATGCTCCATCTTCTAGTTTTCTTTTTTTAACTGATTATATACAAATGGCTAGCATCCTAGATACTAACAAACACGATACCATAGAATTCAACATCCTAGGCTTTTCAACATCCGCCACTCGCAGGTTCGATCGAGCTCAAGAGTCCATTGCCTCTCAACTGCATGCAGTGCTCCTCTGCATCGGCTTGTGCACAAATGATGACCACAGCTAGACCGTTGTGGTGAGCCTCTTGCATGATGTTGACTGCGTTGTCCAGGGTCATTCCGGGTATGACCTTCATTAGGACTTGCACGACATATTCGCGCTTGTTGAAGTTGTCGTTGTGCAGCATCACACGATATGGGGGCGACATTTTCCTAGATTTCCTGCAAAATCAAAAGAAGATATGTACGTAGCCCTAGAATGTTAATGGCATAGATGCTATTATGGATCAGATTTCGAATGATTTCTGATAGAACTAATAGAAAGTGGTTTAAAAGTTACATTACATCAACACAATATAATTCTTCTTTCACGATCTTGAACTTTTGGCGTGGCTGACGGGTATCAAATACCAATCATGTCCAGCAAAAGAGAGGGCTTGTGCAATGACATGGCCATTTGTTTTATCTGGAAGGAGTGAATCAATTTATCTTTAACAGACGAACCGACAATTTAATGGAAATCATCCACAATTCAAGCAAACTTATTGAATTTTGGATTGGGCATTTTCTTAAGAAAGTGTCATTTTGTGCTCTTCGTCTACCTCTCGGTATCTTCTTCTGCATGCTCCTCTTTCACTTTTATAAAATGTACGGGCTAAATGGAACGTCGAGAGGAAACAAAAGAAACACATGAGATAACTGTAATCTCTGGGGTGTAGATCGTTCTAGAACGACAAAATTTTAGTACCTGTAATGTTACATAGAACAGTGATTGCAACATTGGGAGGTAAAGGATTACAAAATACTTTTATAATGTTACATAAAACAGTTATTGCACATCGGGAGGTAAAGTATTTAGAAAATGTTCATCTTATTGAGTCTCAGGAATTACTATCAGTATGGTCACTTTTATATGACATTTTAGGTAACATTATAATTATTTACCTGTCAGTGGTACCAAACATTGTGTTTTTTTTTTTCAAGGCATCTAGTAGGTCACAAATCAGTTGTAATATGGTAATTCAAATATGACTGATTACTTTGGTACCGAAAACTTCCAGGGTGAACAATCACTAAAATTTATTATTGATTTTAAAGCTGCTGTCAACCCTCTACATTGCTATAAATCCTATAACACCAGGTAGTAATTAGCGAAACCTGCATTATCTGCCATACAAGGAGCAATATCAATGTTACTAGTAGGCTGAGTTGGTTAGGAAGAATAGAGAGGAATTACATTCAAATTTAAGGCAAAAGATAAAACTGATTTTTTCCCTACACTGCAAACAGATTATCCCATCATCATTCCTCTTCTAAATATGATATCCAACTACCATAATATGTCTTCTCCCCTTCAGCTCATATTTCTTACAAAATTGTCAATAACAATTCACGACTAATCAGTGTTCTAAGAGAAAGAGGAAGACATTTAAATATTATGAAGCTCTGGACTCTAGAGTTGATAAACCACACGGAGACACACATTTGGGGAGAGAATCTCTATCAAAAACCAACACAAATTAGTCAACCAGTTCCTCTCTCATATATTAGCATTTTGGATAATGGTCTACACTGAAAGAACTCATGAAAGGATTATGAACTATATGCTAAAGCATGGTTCATATATGAACAATACAACATCTCTGTCGAAGATGCAAATATGCACAATTAAACAGACCGTAAAGATCTACATATTACCCAAATAATGCTACACCAAGAAATCCTGAACTCCTATGTCTTGCTAGTGAAATTACAGAATAAATTTTTGAGGGTGTCCTGAGGTGCCAGCAACCAAGTTCTGTTGAGTCTAACAGAAATCTGTGCAATTAAGCATTATACATGACAACACCATTAAAATGAGAAAGCTAAAACCCCTTTCATGTTTATCATCAGCTAGACAACACAACTACTGAAATAACGAGGGGAAAAAGTGACTTCCATTTAAGACTTTTACCTCAAATCAAACTCAGATTCACGTCCAGGAGTAGTAGTCTCTACTGTTGGCCTTTCCAATAATCCACCTCCCTTCCCAGCTCCAGCAGCTGATACTGTTCTAGGAACACCACGAGCCATATATTGTCCTTTGTATAAGAGCACTTTATCCCCTGATATGGATGACGAAGAATTATCAGCTATAATGTATTAAGATATTCAGAAGGATAAAATGTAAAGACTGGCCCAAAAAATGAAGACTTCAGGCGAAAATTATAGACAATCCAAGGAGAAGAATAAGCAGTGATCATTAGATAAGAGTTAAAATTCACAATTGTTCCTCTCTTGATAAGGATTCTAAAAAAGAAATTGTAAATGTGTTCACAGGATTTGAGTATTGCACTGCAAGTAGCATTAAGGCGATTCTTCAACTGTCTTTCATGAGCAAATGCCTAAGACTCTTATGAGAAATGATAAAGAACCTCTTTCCAGGAGAAAAATGTACAGATTCTAAGCGTGCTTGGTAAAACACAAGAATTTTCCTTCACAAGCGGTAAATATCTGAATATTATAACACAGTTGCTTCACAAGTTGAGTTCATAAACCGACGACAAATGGATCACGCTCACATGTTATGGGAAATAAATTACTCTTATCTTTATAAATAGATGGGAAAAAAAAAGCCAACTGAAATTTACTATCTGAATGATATGTATATGTTTGCATGGTCTCAAACATAATGCAGACATATTCTGCTCTAACTTTGCACATACTAGCTCTTTCATGAATAATTATAGCTATACACATATTACCCTAATAGAGGACATTGATCCATCATAAACCCTATAAAAATAAAAATAAAGTAAAATACTGAAGAAGTAAGGTGATCGAAAAGTAAACTTGGCTGCATTTGACTTTCTCTGTCTCTGTTAGCTTATTCAGGAACTGATTGCGCAAGATGAATATCTTTGTCTTCAGAGTTGCAATCATAGCTAATATACACAAAACTGTTAACACGATGGAAACTCTCGATTGACAATGCTAGAAGTTATCATAGTCCACATGAAGGAAAGCTAGAGAATAATGAATAACGATATTGAGCACTTGATTCCGGTGAGACTTTTGTTGGCTAGATCGCGCTACTCAGTATGTTGCAATCATCTTTTATTCTATATTTTTACCCTTTTAGTTTAGAAACATTATATTCTCTTCCTTTTCCTTGACATCTCCTGCATAATGCAATAACTTAAACCCTGCAATTAGCATGAAAGTGTTTGCACAAATTCTTGAAGAAAAATGATCTTTTGTCTAGATAACCTAATCGCTAAACCCCTCTTTTGTCCTAGATGACTAGATATTATCCCATGTTTACCAAACTATTGTACAACAGAAGTAATATAAACAGTAAATCAATATTATATGAAATCATTATCCCATGTTTACCTCCTGTTTGGATGGAGGGTAGAGAGGGGGAAGGGAAGAGAAATTTCATTTTAATCTTGTTTGGGAGTTTTATTTTGGAGGGTAAAGGAGGGGAATGGAGGGGAAATTTGGCCCAAATTCTTACACCCCAAATTGGGGTGTAATGGAGGGGAAGGGAAGGAAAGGGAATTTTTCCCCTTCCATCCCCTTCCTTCCCTTCCCTAAGTAAACTCCCAAACATACCAATAAAGAACTATCCAAAGCACAATCAATTAATTACCACAACTAATACTAGATAAGAAATTTAACCGTAAGCAAGCATTCATACCTGTGGCTCTTAATGAATTCAGCTTAAAAAAAAAAATTCAAAAATCTCTCTCAAAAAGCAGCTCCAATTCAAAAGGTTGGGTATAATCATAAACCCACAAAAACCCATTTCCAATCTGATCTCAACTGCGAGGAAACAAGTCAAAGAATCGTGAATTTGGGGGAAATGGGTTACCTGATTTGGAGTTTATAACATGATTTGGGGAGAGAGCAATTCGACTGTACATGGCTGAATCCATCGCCCTTCAGCTGCTTCTCCTCTTCCTGCTCGAGAGAGGGGGGATGCCCACAAATAATAAATAATTTTTTTGGGTGAATAAAAATGAGGTAGCTTTTTTCTGGTTATTTTGCGCACACAAAATTTTCCTGGCCGTTATTAGCCGTCCATTTGTGGAGGCTCATCGTCTTCTTGGCTCCTAAAGATTAATAATTTTGTAGAGAACAATTTTTCAAAACAGCCTTAAAAAAAATTTTATTTTTCAAAATCGATTCTTTTTTTTATTTATCAAAACCGACCCGCTTTTTGATTAGCAGCCTAATCACCCTCCTAAATAGTCGGGGTTGCCAATCCCGACTATTTAGGAGGGTGTTAAACCCCAATTAGAAGCCTTAAACTCTAAAAATTTAAATCCTAAATAGTCGGGGTTGGCAACGCCGACTATTTAGGAAGGTGATTAGGCTGCTAATAAAAAAACAGGTCGGTTTTGATAAATAAAAAAGAATTGATTTTGAAAAATAAAAATTTAAATGAGGCTGTTTTGAAAAATTGTTCTTTCGTAGATCTTTTCAAAGAAATTGTGAGCGTGACCGCATTGCTGAAGGAAATTGTGAAAAAGGATAAAAAGATTTGTGTAGATGGGCTTGGATCGGAGCACGGGCGTTCACATTCAAACAAGTGCATAAGAACTGGGCCTTTTCTTGATATCCAGAAGACATCGAACTAGGCTTCGAAGAGAAATAACCTCGAGTTATGTCCGGAACGTACCATAACCCGCCACGCATAAGTTTTATCGAGAAGGTGGGCGAGCTGGTCCGTGCAGCAGCGGGTCCCACCGAGAGTGCAGGATAGGGTGCAATCGGCGTGGGCCCCACCGCGGCCCAACTAGGAGGCAGATGAGGCTTGGAACAGAAAGCCGTTCGCGTTGAAGTTTGTGATATTGCATACCAGTCGTTAAATGATAGAAATTGAAGAGATTGCAATATTTATATTTGCAGGTGCTGCGTGACCTAAACCTCAGAGAAACAGATAGTAGGGTAATAAAAATATGGAAAATTCCTCAAGTACCCAAAATATATATACGGATAAGTTAATGTCCCCTCTTATTGTATAATAAATTGATCATCAGTAACGATATTAATGGTAATATCTTTTGAGTAAAAATATCTCCATATATGCCGCAAAAAATCAAATAAAACCTCCACACTCCCCAAAAAAGATAACTTGCTCTGTTCAATTTTCAAATCGATCGGTTGCTCCAAAGAAGCAGCAATCCCCAATCAAAATCAAACAAGAGACGCGAAAAAGGAAATAAAAAAAAAACGAAAAAAGCGGGGGGAAATGTCGCGGAGGAAGGCGATGACTTGGTCGGCGGTGGCGAAATCGACGCAGGCGCTGGCGGCCCACGGCCTCCTCCTGTGCTTCACCTTCTTCGTCGCTCTCAAGGTCGGCGATCGTACGGCCTTCTCCTGGTGGTAATCCTTCAATCAACACCCCCGCCCCCTAAAAAAATATTTTTTTAATCGAAACCCTTTCGCGTCTCAACCCTTGTGCGCGTGAATCTGGGGGGCTACACGGTCGATTTGATGCTATTTTCGTCAATTGGTTTGTGATCTCAGCCCTAATTTTCACTGAACTTCCGATCTCCGCTGAAAATGCAGGGTCGTCTTCGCCCCCCTCTGGCTGTTTCACGCGGCCGTTGCCCGAGGGAGGTTCTCGCTGCCCGCCCCGTCCCTACCCCGCGACCGCCACGTATGTACGAAGCATGTGCTGTTTCGACTGCCTTTCATTCCTCACCGATCTTACATTGTTCTGCTCTGTGCAGTGGGCGCCTTGCCACGCCGTCGTCGCCGCGCCGTTGCTCGTCGCGTTCGAGCTGCTGCTCTGCATACGCCTCGAGGGCACGAACGGTAAACCCACCCCGCGGGACTGTCATTAGGCTTATGCGCGTATGTGCATGCTTGCTGGTTTTTCTAACCTTCCCTATGTGTCCGCAGTGTACGAGTACCCGGCTGTTAGCTTAAAGGTTGTTTTCCTACCTCTCTTAGCCCTTGAAGTGACCATTCTTATTGATAATTTCAGGTGTGTTTCCTCTCATCCTGCTTTGATCTTTTTTTTTCTTCCTGTTTGTATCAGTAGGGCATTGCGACATGATGCTTTGCTATTTAGAAATTTAACTTGGGTCTTATCTAATGCGGTCCTACCCTAGATCCATGTGTCTTTTCTCTTCGCAACCCCGACATTAGCAAATGACTTCTTTTAAAATGTTGGTTTATATAGCTGTGATCACGGTAATAGAAGTTAAGACGGAAGCTGTTTTTGAAAAGGTGAGCAATGACAATTCGGTGCACATAGGCGAGCACTGGTCACGTGGGAGAGAACGTTGAACATTCTTGCTTTGATAAATCAAGGGGAGGTAGCTGTGAGGCTGTGCAGTTCTTTGATAATCATTCTGGGTGCTACAATGATACTCTTCTCTTGCTAAGAAAGCAAAGACTAGGGAGTCTGAGATATGGTCAGACTTCTTTGATATATTATAATTTTTGAACTTACTGTTGGAGAAATTCTTAGAATATTAACTGATATGGAGAAGAGCTACTGCAATAGGATTATGTGCTCATTATAGAAGGCATAGACTGCGATCTCAAGCGTGGTGGTTCCAAAGCGAAAACATGTGCTGATTGTTTTATGGAATCAAAGGTAATTCATCTTTTTGTTTTGGGAAGTTTATAACCATTGCTTCAGTTCACTTGTTGGAAGTTGGAACTTCGAGATGTCTTCTCAGAGGTTTTGGTCCAGTGTTTTCCTTTTCGATGGGAATAACTTCTCCAATTACTGTTCACTTCTGGTAGATCAGAGTAGAGGTTTAATTGAATAATGTGAATTGCTCGATTGAGAATGCCTGTTTGCCAGCTGATTTGGACAAAAACATTTGTCCAATTAGACTTCTTGTTATTGGTGGATCAGAGTAAACAGTTCAATTTGAGCAACTATTTATTGGAAGTCTGGCAAAGTTGTATTTTTTCCCCTAATAAATGGCAAACTGGCGAAAGAAATATATGGTGTCTTTACTTGAGAAGGTCAATTGATCAACCAAAAGATGCAGATGAAGATTATGAATGATGTAGCAGGGATTTTATTGCTAGATTTTGTGTGTATCCAAGTAAAAATGCTCTTAGATTGGCAGTCTATCCGAGGGTGTGGGTCCACCTCTCACTTTGTTTTTGTGTTTGTTTGGCCTGTGATGAGTGTAGTGCTCTCAATTGGGTACATGAATTGTTAGGTCCATATCTTCATATTTGACATACCTTTCCCCCTTGATATTAAATGAATATAAAGGGCATGTTGGGTTCCTGGTGAAGTTTAAGCTCACAAAAACAAAGCCTTTATCCCACAGCCTTCCCCCAACTGCAACAGTCAACAGCAACCAAAAATGCCTTTATGTAAATCTTTCTTTTCTGTTCAGATTGTTAAGAATAATCTCCACTACTAAAATCCCTAGTGAATATTCTACTCTATTAGAAATCCATTTTTGTCAATATGCCATTTATAGGAACATACCACATAAAGCACATATATGGCATCACCATTTTGAGAAAAGAAACGTAAAGTTCAAACTAATAAAACACCCAGAAAATTCAGAGAAGTCTTGAAATGAAATCCCAAACGTCCATGCGATGCATAGTAGTATGGTTTTCTGTTAGCACACATGATTTGTTTCTGATGGACCATGGTGAATGAAAACAACTAGCTCGAATACAAATGAAGAGCTAACATATTCGAAGTTAATAGCAATTTACAACCAAGCAAGAAGACAATAATAAGTTCAATAAAATATGCATGACAAGAACTGTCGCATAGCCCAATACAGCCATACACCAAATAAGTATCTCCAAATTTCTCTTGGCGCATATGGAATCATGCTGAGCTGCATATGCAGTTCTGTTACTTAAAAAAGAGGTGTAGTTCTACAAGGACTAGGTTTTTATAGTCTCCCAAAGCTTTTTGCAAGTTATCTGTTATCATCTATGTCAGGACTTGGGATTGACACTTAACGAGCAGGTCTGTGAGCACGTCATTTTTGGTGTTAACAAAAAAGCAAAGTGCTGCTGCTGCAGTGATGCAAAGAAGTTAACCCATTACTCAATCACTTCCATAAAGCTTCCTCAAGACAGCCCAAGTGTAATCCTTTCTCATCTATGGATTTGAAGGAAGACGACAACATTAGGCTTGGAGCCTGACACATTGCAAAAGAGATCTTCTCAGTGAGTTTAGTAATTGCAATTTCTAGTCTCAGACATGAATCAGAGGGTCATCAGAAGATACCTATCACTGATACAGATAGAGTATGAAATGGGAACTTACAAGATCTTTTGTCATTCTCTTATTTTGAAGCCATATAATACTTTAAGACACTCAAATCTTATCCGTGAATGCTTCGAATGGGGTATTAATTGTTCTTAGCATTTCATTTTAGACAAACTAGTTTTTTTTTTTTTTTGGTAAACCTAGTAATATCTGCCCTTATATTGTGTTTCCTCTTCTTAACCAGAATGTGGAGGGCTCTGATGCCAGGAGATGAAGAAACTAGTATGACTGATGAAGCTATATGGGAGGCACTTCCTGTAAGTTTGTTGTACCAATATTTAAATGAGATTTTGGGACATGTCATATAACTATTTGTGTGGATATAGGGGATACTCCTTTTTTCAATTAATAGGTTCTATAAGATTGGGAAGAATTCCACCTTAACAACCACCCAACCAACGAACGTGTGGTTTTTCTTATTTATTTAAGCCATTCAATTTCCTTGTCAGTCAAGCAAGGTGCATATGCTGTGGCAAACTGTTGATCTGGAGTGTTTTTTGTTGGTTCCTTATTTTCCTTTCATATTATAGCCTTCTAGCTTCCTATATTACAGTAGTTAATTTATCTAGCATACTCTCTTTTTATTATTGTGATTTGTGGCAAAAGTTTAAGGATTATATTCTTATCATGAAAAATATTAAGCATTTAAATCCTGCACATAAACAATAAGCTACATTTGAAAGGAAGACCTACCTAGTCCTGAGAAACCATTATATTTTGACGCAGGATCTATAATAGTTTACTATTTCTGAAGTTTATGCTGTTGAAAACTCGTGTACATCTGTTCAGTTTACTACTTTTTTGTGGATATGATGTTCATACTTCAAGTCTGTTATTCACTTCATGTAAAACTTTATACAAAAACACTCCAAGTAACACGTAAAATACCATCATATATACAATTAACTGAAAACTCGCCAATGTCAAAACAGAGATGTGTATAATGTTTTAATCTCTGTTTATCTTTCTGTTACTTAATCATTATCGGTATTACTGTTTTAGTCATTATAATGTTTTAATTCCTGTTACACAGCACTTTTGGGTGGCAATCTCTATGGTGTTCCTTGTGGCTGCTACAACTTTCACGCTACTTAAGCTATGTGGTAAAATATTTTCACTCAGTTGAACCTTTTATAATTTTTGTTCTCTCTCGATTTTTGTTAAGATTTAGATAAGCCATCTGTATTAAAATCTATGTTATTGAACTTTGTGTACAAACAGAAAAGATTCTTAATTGAAGGAACTTGACTTAGAGTTTGTCCATTTCTGCTAAGTGCTAAGTATAATAGGAGAAGTTTCAAGTTGATAAATTGCATATTAATAAAATGTGGGTAAATATGGCAGGTGATGTCAACTCCTTGGGCTGGTGGGATTTATTTGTAAACTTCGGGTAGCAATCTTTCATCTCCTTTACAATGTTAGTTTCAAAATCATTTACACTTAATTTTTTCTGAAACTCTTTGTCTATCACACAGAATAGCGGAATGCTTTGCTTTTCTTGTTTGTACAAAATGGTCTAACCCGATGATACATAGACACCCTAACCATAGTGAAGCAAGTTCATCCTCTTCAGCAATCCAATATCGCGATTGGAACAGTGGCCTACTGTTTTCTTCTATGGAGGACAGTGATCATGGGGGATTTTGTGGCCTGCAAGACATAGGCGGCCATATTATGAAAATTCCACTTGTTGCTTTCCAAGTTCTACTATGCATGCGTCTAGAGGTATGTTCTTAGAACTCTTTGGTTGCTTTTGGTTCCACTAACCTCTGTAATATCATTCCATTTGTATTTCCCTCGTTTTCTTTGTGCAGATTGTCTATGAAATATACATAAGAATTAAGAAAACTTGATATGATCCACATTTACGTTTCTTGGTCAAGAAGCAGGTGTTAGTTGTCCTTCCCATGCATAAAATGATCACATACAATGTTATAAGTACGAAGAAGGTAGAAGTAAACTGAACTGTACTACACAAATTGTAGACACTTGGGAGAAAGTTAAGCCCAATTATCTGATGTTTAATTGTTGATATTTAGGTAGATGGATTTGATAGTTTTTCTTATCAGAAAGGTTTACTTTACAATAGAACATCTGTACCCTTCCTGAGGGTACTCTTTTGTACCTCTATATGAATTAAATTTCACACTCAAGAGCAACCTAAACAGAAGAGATATAAAAGGGATTCAAGTTTCATGCATATTAATGTCGCTATTGTATCAACTACGTACTCAAGTAATATGTAGATGTACACACAGAAACATTTTTTAGTCATACGGAGAGAACACTTCAAGAACCAGATGCATTACGGTGCCTTGAGATCCCACATTATTATCCAGTGATAGCTGTTGGCATTTGCCATGTTAAGACGCAAACATATCTAATTAGTCAGTGTTTGTGACTTGGAGGTGTGAACTATACTATTATTTTGCTAAAAATATTTGGCTGTTTTGGGTAAAAATCAACCCTGCCTCAGACTAGGCAAAAAAATAAGTTTAACGGAGACACCACAACTTATGTGGTTTGGCTTAAGCCTACATCCTTGGGGAACACAACAAGAAAATTTCCACTATCGAGGATAACAGTACAAAATATAGAAGACAGAGTTCTCTCACTCCCTGTGCATAGAAGACAACTGCACAATATCCACCATAGTACTTGCAATTAAAAGATCTAACTAAACAATTTTATACTATACTAGTTTATCGAGCATAAAAAACTTCTAAAGTTTTTGAGAATGCCTCCATCCTTGCAACCAATATTCACATGCATGACCCCTGTTTTTGCAAATGTGTATGATGAATGAACTGAGACCTAAATATGTTCTTGATTTTCCAGGGCACACCCCCTGGTGCTCAACATATCCCAATTTTCGCCCTTTTCTCTCCTCTATTTCTTTTGCAAGGTGCTGGTGTCCTGTTCTCTATAAAAAGATTGGTGGAGAAGCTTGTTGTTTTGTTATGCAATGGATCTTTTACTGGAAGATACCTCACATTTTCATCAAGAACTAATGACTGTTTCTCTTTCCTACATCATGGCTCAAGGTACTAACACTTACATTTCTTCTCAACTCGTATGAATATGTCCTTCACGCTTTTTTTTTTTGCAATATCTACATGGGCACCCTACCATTGTCATATTTACGATTGAAGGAACTTAACATTGCTTGGTGTAAGTATAGATTGCTCGGTTGGTGGTCCATTGATGAAGGTAGCAAAGAAGAGCAAGCTCGCCTTTTTCAGGCAGAATCAACTGGGTATGTATCACTATATTTACATAGTCATAACTTGTTATATGTGAGTCATAACTTGTTATATGCGCTAAGTATAATATTTTATAGTAACTTCATTATCCTGCCTAGTGATAAGTTAGTAGGCAATTGTTTAATTGGAAATTACTCATCCATGTTTATTAAATTCTTATATCTTTTACCATTTGATTTTAACTTCTCTTTCATGCAGCATTTATATATGCTTCTGTCATGTAACTCCTGTAATTTTGAGACATCTGAATTTGGTGGTGTAAATATTTGTCTTTGTGTGAGGCCCTCACTATAATTTGTTTATCGAAGACATCTTGACCATGTTCAGTAACGAATATTCATATTACTGTGTAAATTTTGGCCCTTTTTTTGTGTTTTTTTACATGCACCTGTCATGGATTAATTAAAACATTTGATATCTGTTTTTAATCTACTCAAAACATAAATGTTCACATTTCTTTCTTTTTTCCCCTTTTTTTGTTCCTAATTTGTGGTGCTGAAATGCTTTCCTGACTTGAGATAGCATGTCTATAGTGAAAGTGCCGACCAACTGTTTTGTTTCTGACTAATATTCAATTTCATCTTTAGGTATAACACTTTCTGTGGTTATCCACCTGAGGTGGTGAAGAAAATGCCCAAGAAAGATCTTGCTGAGGAGGTATACTAATATACTTTTTCTCCCAAAATTTTAGACATTAAACTTCCCATTTTAACAGTTTAATCTACTCAATTTTAAACTTCCCATTTTAACAGTTTAATCTACTCAAAACATAAATGTTCACATTTACTTTTTATGTTTAATCCCAGGTTTGGAGGCTGCAAGCAGCTTTGGGGGAGCAATCTGAAATCACCAAATATAATCAACAAGAGTATGAAAGACTTCAAAATGTACTTTTTCTTGTCTTGACTAGAATAAATATTTTCATTTCATCTTACTTTCACCATTCCTGTTCCATTTCTTTTCAATGGTTTCCTCTAAATAATTACTTTGTGAGCTATGGCATGAACATGTCGTTGAGACATCTCACCCTACACACAAACATCTGTTTCTACTCAGTGTTCTAGTTAATTTTTCCTTTTAGAGGATATATTAGACCGATTGCAAATTTTGAAGTTAGCCAAATAATTTACATTAGGTCGTGACAAACAAAAATGAACAAAAATATAACCTGTGAAAAACGCAAATTTCGACGAAAGAAAAAAAATATAATTTACATTAGATCAAAACAAATGAAAATGGACAAAAAGTACGCGTTATAGTCCATGAAAATCGTAAAGTTTTAAATATGCCAATTATTTTCAATAGGTCTAAGAAATGAAAATGGATCGAAATCATGGGTTATAGCCCATGAAAATCGTATAGTTTGACAAAAGAAAACATAATAGCCATGGGTAGAAAATAGACTAAATTTGAAAAAAATTAGTGGGCTATAGTCCATATAAATCTTGAATTTTAAAGAAAGAAATTTTACTTGTTATCAAGTCGAAATAGATAAAATTTTAAAAAAAATGTAGGCTATAACCTATGAAAATTGTAAATTTTGAAGTACACCAAATAATTTACATTAGGTCACAACAAATAAAAATGGACAAAATTATGGGTTATAGCTTATGAAAATCACAAGTTTTGACAAAATAGAACAATTTTCATTAGGTCGAAACGAATGGAAACTTGGCAAAAATAAGGGGGTTATAATCCATAAAAATTGTGAAATTTTAATGAACTTTTTTAAATTGTCATAAGATTGAAAAGAACGAAAATAAATGAAAAATTACAAATTTTAATGTACGCAAAATATTTTCCATTAGGTGAAATCAAATGAAATGGACAAAAATCATAAGCTAGCCCATGAAAATTTTGAATTATAAAGTATGTCAAAAAATTTCCATTACATTGAAACAAGCAAAAACGAATTGAAATCATGGGTTATACTTAATGAAAATCGTGAGTTTGGATGAAAGAGAACATAATTGTTAGTAGAATTAAATAGGCAAAAATTGACAAATATAATGGGTTATAACTTATAATAAATGAAAAGAAAAAACTTTAAAGGAAATAAATTTAATTGTAATCAGGTCAAAACAGATCAAGATGGACAAAAATCATAGGTAATACCAATAAAAACTACAAATTTTGAAGTATTAAATAATTCCCATTAGGTTAAGCGAACGAAGAATAATAGATATCGTGAGTTACATCCCATAAAACTTGTGAAGTTAAGTATGCCAAGTTTTTATTAGGTCGAAATGAGTGAAAATGAAAATAACTCATAAGTTATTGCTGAAGAAAATTGCTAATTAGAAAGAAAGCTTAATTATCTATTGGGTCAAAATTGACGAAAATGGATAAAAACTGTAGGTTCTTATCCTGAAAGGTGCAAATTTTGAACTATGCATAATTAATTGCTATTGGGTTAAAATAGACCAAAATAAATAAAAATTGGTGGGGTATAACCCATAAAGATTGTGAATTTCAAAGTACGCTAAAAAATGCATAAAGTCGAAACAAACAAAAATGGACAGAAATCATGGGTAATAGGCCCATGAAAATCATGAGTTATGACAAAAGAAAACAAACTCTATTTGGTCTAAGCGGACAATAATTAACAGAATTAAGCATTACAGTCCATGAAATAAGGGTATTTTAGGGGAAAATTTAATTATCAACAGGTGAAATCAGACGAAAATAGACAAAAAACTTGGGTTGTAGCCCATTAATGTTGAAACATTTGAAGTACACTAAATAAATTACATATGTCAAAACGGAAAAAAATGGCCAGAAATCACGGGTTTTATCCCATGACAATTATGCATTTCGCAATACGGTAAATAGTCTCCATTAGGTCGAATCAAACAAAAAAGTACAGAAAATTGTGAGTTATAACCATGAAAACTATGAATTTTGAAGTACGCAAAAGAAATTCTACTAGGTCGAAACAAATAAAAACAGGTAGATATCATGGGTTATATTTTATGGAAATTATGAGTATGGGAGTAAGAAAACATAATTTCTATTGAATCAAAATGGAAAAAATTGACAAAAGAAAGTGGATTATAATCCATGAAAATTTTCATCATGAATTTTAAAGAAATAAAATTAAATTGTCATCTGCCCGAAACTGCTAAAAATGGACAAAAATATTGGGTTATAAGTTTGTGAAATTTGTAAATTTTGAATATGCTAAATATTTTCCATTAGGTCAAATCGAATGAACATGGACAGGAATCATGGGTTATAGCTCATGAAACTTGTGAATTTAAGTGCACCAAGCATTTTTGATTAGGTCAACACAAACCAAATTGGAACGAAATCATGGGTTATAAACACATAAAACTTGTTATTTCTGAAGAAACAAACTTAATTACCGTTGGGTCGAAATGGACGAAAATAGACAAAAGTCATGTGTTATAATCATAAAAATCACGAATTTTGATCGACGCTTGCTACTAGGTTAAAATAGACGAAAATAAACAAAAATGGTACAACCCTTGGAAATTATAAATTTCGAAGTATGTCAAATTTTACATTAGATCGAAGCAAAGAAAAAAGGATAGAACCATGAAAATTAGGTGTTTTGACGAAAGAAAACATAATTGCTATTGGGGTGAAGTGGATAAAAACTGACAAAAACAGTGGGTTATAGTCGACATTGGGTCATAGTCCATGAAAATTTGAGATTTTAGAAAAAGAAACTTTAATTGCCCTCGGGTCAAAACAAATGAAAATAAAAAAATATTATTATAACTCATGAAAATTAAAACTTTTGAAGTACACTAAATAATTTCATTAGGTTGGAAAGGACAAACATGGACAAAAATCAAGGGCTATATCCAATAAAAAATTGTAAATTTGGAGCATGGCTAACAATTTCCATTAGGTCAAAACAAAAGAAAATAGATAGAAATTGTGGGTTATATAGTCTACGAAAATTGAGAGTTTTGGAGAGAATGTAATTATTATTGGGTCCAAACAGACGAAAGTGGACGATGGATTACAATCCATAAAAACAACGAATTTTGAACTACACATAATTTGTTGTTGTTGGGTTAAAACATACAAAAAGGGACACAAGTCGTGTTAAGCCTATAAAAATTATAAATTTTAAAGTATGTCAAATAATTTCCATTAGGTTAAAACAAATGAAAATGGATAAGAAATCATGAGTCGTAACCCGTGAAAATTGTGAGTTTGAAAGAAAGAAAATTTAATCATCATTGTGTCGAATGAGCAAAATTTTGAAAAAATCGTTGGTTATAAGCTATTAAAATTGCAAATTTTGAATTGCGCTTAACTAGTTGTTATTGCGTTTAAATAGACAAAAATGGGCATAAATCGCCAGGATATAGCCTAAGAAAATTACGAAAGTCGAAGTCTGTAGAAAAATTCCATTAGGTAAACAAACAAAAAAGAAGCAGAAATCATGGGTAATAGCACATGAAATTTTCAAGTTTTGATAAGGAAAAACATAATTATCCTTGGATTGAAAAGGATGAAATTTGGCAAAAATAGTGGGTTAGAGTCCATGAAAATCATGAATTTAAAAAATATTTAATTTCTACCAGGTTGAAACAGACGAAAATAGATAAAAATCATGGGTAACCCATGAAAATTATAAATTTTAAAGTACACCAAATAAATTTCATGACATCAAAACTTAGAAATCGTGGGTTAAAGCTTATGAAAATTGTGAGATTTTAAGAAAGAAAACTTAATTATGATTATGTCAAAATGAACTAAGATGGACAAAAATTATAGGTTATAACCAATGAAACCACGAATTTTGAATTGCACATAATTTGTTGATATTAGGTCGAAATACAAGAAAGTGAAAAAAATCCTAGGGTATATAGTCCATAAAATTGTGAATTTCAGGGTAACGCTAGAAAAATTCATGAGGTCGAAACAAATAAAAATAAACAGAAATCATGGGTTATAGCTCATGAAAACCGTGAGTTTTAACGAAAGAAAACATAATTGCAATTAGGTTGAAGCAAATGAAAATGAAAATTAACAAAAATAGACAAAAATCATGAGTAATAACTAGTGAAATCACATGTTTTGATGAAAGAAAACATAATTGTTATTGTATCAAAATGGACAAAAATTGACAAAAGTAGCAGGTTATATAATTAATGTAAATAGGAAATTTTAGAAAAAGATATTTTAATTATTTTCAAGTCAAAACAGATGAAAATAGACAAAAAAATTATGGGTTATAGCCCATGAAAATTGACAAAAATGGACAAAAATCATAAGTAATAACCAATGAAATCACATGTTTTGATGAAAGAAAACATAATTGTTATTGGTTCGAAATGGACAAAAATAGGGAATTTTAGAAAAAGATTTTTTAATTGTTTTCAAGTCAAAACAGACGAAAATAGACCAAAATTTTGTGGGTTACGACCTATAAAAATTGGAACTGCTGCAATACACTCAATAATTTCTATTAGTTTGAAATAGACGAAAATGGACAGAAATCATGGGTTATATAGCCTATGGAAATTGCGAATTTCAAAGTATACGCTAAATAATTTCCATTAGGTCAAAACAAACACAAAAATCATGAGTTATAGTCCATGAAAAATTGTGAATTATGACGTACGTCAAAAAATTTACATTGGGTGGAAACAAATGAAAACGAACTAAAAGCATGGTTTATACCCTATGAAAATCGCAAGTTTGGATGAAAGAAAACATAATTGTCATTGGATCGAAATAGGCGAAATTTGACAATATTGTTGGTTATAAACTTTAAAATTGAGGATATTTAAAGAAATAAAATTTAATTGTCATTAGGCCGAAACTTATACAAAGGACAAAAATCATGGGTTACGCCCATGAAAATTATAAATTTTGAAGTATGCCAACTAATTTGAGCTACTTGCGAAAATATGACTATCTCAGGCTTTCAGTCATGGGTCTATCCAATCATTTCATGATATGACATTTTTATAACTTATTTTTTTGGTTTTATGTGTTCTTTAGGTGGGGCGCTATCTTAAATGTTGTATAGTCTAGAAATAAGGGTTGCAGAGCCCTAAAATACTAGGGTTCTTGTTTTTGTTTCTTTTGACTTCTTTTGCTCATGTAACCTTAGTCTCCTTCTTGCATTATCCTTTTGTACCTTCTGCTGATCTAGGTGGTGGTCCCTTGTGTGATGGAGCACGATTAAATAATAAACAGAAAGAAGGTTGAAATCTAAGACTTGAGCTTGTTTGTGATTGATGAAAGAGTAAGCATTGGCCTGGATAGATTCAGAGATAATCATCATCAGCTTCCTTTAGATTAATGAGTTTAGAATTTAGGGCCTAGTGGAGAATAGGTTAAAAGGAGTTTTCTCAGGAATGAGGAGATTAATTGATATTGGACTTATGTTAATTAAATTGAAGATACCATCAAAACAGAATACTCCCAGCATATGCTCTTGAAGTAACATTTGAGCCTTTTTATAAGATTTAGGTGGGAATATAGAAATTATGAAGATTTTACGGGAGGTACAAAAATTGTGCAGATTTTAGGAAGGATATCAAAAAAATATACATTTATATTTCGATAGATGTAGTCGGATTATAAAATTGTTCCACTCACCGTACACATCTCTTTTGATCATATCGGGAAATAAGAGCTAAAGAGAAAGGAGAAAAAGGTGTTTTTTTATAACATAACAGTAAAAATTGGTGAGTCATCTCTACTATCATAACTTTGATTAAATGAATAGAATTAGGTATACTATTAGATCTCGAGGATCCGGGTCTATGACTGCTCCTTTCTCCCAAAAATTAAAGAAAAGAATAAGCGAAGTGACGGTTGATTACATGGCACATTCAGCAATTCATCTTGGCTAACTGATATGAAATGCAAGGGGGTAATGGTGACCAAGATTGGTTCATTCTAGTTTTTATTCTGCCTTAATTGAGTGAAGGCAAAATCATTTCTTTTCATTTTCATTTTATTTATATTATTTTTTTCAGGAAAAGGTCGTCTGCAGAGTCTGTTTTGAAGGAGAGATATGCATGGTTCTTCTGCCCTGCCGACACCGTATTTTATGCAAGTATGGCTTCAAAGTTCTTCCACATATTTGACAATTCATTTGCTATCTTTTCTTATAATAAGAGCATACTCATCTTTGTCTACGCTTCTTGAAAGTTTCTTCATTGAATTCCAAAATCTTTCAATTTGGTTGTCTTGCAGGGTTTGTGCTGAGATGTGTAACAAGTGCCCCATTTGTCGTGTCCGAGTAGAGGAGCGCATGCCTGTATACGATGTATAAATACGTGTCTAGTACTGATCCTACAAGATAACAGAATGGAGAACGTAATTGTACAGACGTAGATACAATTCCTAGCTATAGACTTAATACAAGCTCCGGTTCCTTTTTTTTTTTTTGGCGTGTGTTTGTGTGTAACCGGGTTGAAGTTGTATTCGTTCCGCTTTTGCTGCTGGGACTGGATTTTTAACATGCTTAGTGAGTAGCCTATAGTTTGCCCTTGTAATGGATCATAGTTTCTTCCCCGCATTTTCCTTGTAAATATATCAGTATTTCTGTGATTTTATGATATGAAATTTACTCACAGTTGTGCGGAGGTCATTTCGAGGAAGTTGTTCAGGATTATAGGTATATGTTAGTGCTGGATTGTTTATTTTTAAAACTTTTTAAAGCCTTGCGATCATATGGCCTTAAATTGTTTAAGTACTTGTTTGCAATTGAACCGTACAGTCTACGGTTGTCCCTCTGTGCAGGGTATTTGCAGTTAAAATTCTTAATTTGTTGGGGATAAATATCTGTTTAGTGAACTTTGTGAGTTACGTAATAAATTATTGTCCAATGATTGCCATTGATTTGTTACCTCAGATTAAGGGTGTTGTGCTAAGTGGAAATTTCGACAGCATCTTTGGTACACAACAAGAAAGTAGATCTCAACTAAATCTCTGTTTCATAAAGGAAACAAGAACCGAAAGTGATATATCTTAACAAAGTGGGATATACACTCTTCCTCTCATCAGTTTTAGGACCGACTTGTCGAGGGAACCTAACAAGCTATTACAAATAACAGCAAAACAAACTATTTTACGTGGTTTGGTAAGTTGTCTACGTCCACAAGGCAAGGAAGAGGAAGATTTACTATTAGAGAGAATACAAATAAGGTTTACAATCACGTAAAATCTCACAAATAAAACCCTCAATCAATCTCTCACAAAGGACTGCTCAAAATCTCCTCTTGACAGCCGAAACTATCTGCAGTTTTTTTTTCTTTTGCACAGCTGAACAGCAAACCCTCTGCTAAATTCCTTTTCTCCTTGCACAAAACCCTAGGCGAAGAATGAGTCTGTATTTATACTAAACTCAATGCAAAGCCGGTTGTAAATCCAAGCCCAAAACCGTAAGCTCCAAGCCTGTAAATCTCGTTGCACGTGGTAGGTGGACCTCACGTCCGTTCGTTCACAATTCTCCACATCGGCGAAGTTTTTCCAAAACTGAGCCGACACCAACCAAACCAAATGTCTCATTTGTTGCGTCTAGTACGAAGTGAAATAATTCACGATAACGGACCCAATCCATAACAAGTCGTGAACTCAAATGAGAATGCGAACAAACTCCAAACGCTGGTATCTACTCCCAAATCGATTGCATCATAAAGACTGCCTACATATCCTCTTGCCCAAGGAATCAAACCTCACGTAGTTCACCCAAATAGCCGCGAACGACCTCAATCAACTAGAAGAGTTCGGAACCCTTCTCCTACATCATCAACAAATCTGCGGCTTATAGCTCTCCTAATGGCCCCAAAGCGAAACAAACCAAACACCTCCTCCTGAGGTGAACCAACGACCATAACCAAATCTGAACTATGTCCACCAGCTGCACTTGAATCAACCAACTCATCATCTGCATCCAAAACAATATGATTCCCAATCTGCGTCACCTCAGCTGGAAGCACAAACGATGTAGTATGATCTGGAGAACGTGGAGGAATCTCCACCCAACGTGAAGTGACATCACACTCCACCTACTGTGATATCCCAATGATCTGATCAATACTCTCTACCTGCCGAGAGTCAAAAGTGACATACCTATTCAGAACAAAATCAGAGTCTCCCAACTGATAACCAAACGAGCCTCTGAATCCCAAATGTGCAATCGGATCAAATCTCACATCCACGATGTGACCAAGTGTTGGGTAGCCAAACATCCGACGCAACCTAATATCTGAAGAAACTCCACCAGATCCAAAATCTCTAAACATAGCAATTGGCAACCTATGAACAAGATGACCCAAATATGTCGAAGCCTGAACACCAAAACCAATGCTTGATATTAAACGCCGATCCTCCTCCAGCAAGGAACATCTCACCAAATCTGCCATCTTATTTCGTCACCCCAATGTTTCCTCTCCAATGAAGTGTCTTAAACTGCCATGAGCTCGGTACAAACGCAGAAAAGAACAACGAATTACCTTTCTGTCAATACACTTCTTCCATCTGTTGTTGACTACTAGGACTTCAAACCAACGGAAGTTGGTTGCAACCCACCAATGCCTAGAACAGTCACTAACATAGGAAACAAAATATTGATTGCCTCCCAATGATGCCTCCTTAGAAGGCCCCCAAATACCTGACTGAAGATCACCTAAAAGACCCCTCGATCGATGGATAGAAGTGTTAAACTCCATCTTGGTCTTCTTGCTCATACCAATGTGTTCATAGGACTTCAAACTGTAGGTCATAGTATTCCTTAACAATCTATGAATGACATAGCCAATCAAATACCTCAGCCTCAACAAACGTCACAGTCTAGCCAAATCCAATGAAGTCGTCAGCTCTCTATCAATCACCGTGCTTCCAAGTAAATAATACAAATTACTCTTTCTGACGCCCTTCATCACAATCATGGACCCCAATGTGACCTTCAAACGTGCATCTACCAAGGTCACCCTATAGCCTGTTGCCTCTAAAACTCCAATTGAAATGATGTTCTTCTTCAACTGAGGAACGAACCTCACTTCATCCAACTCCCGAATCACCCTTTCACTCATCCGAATACGAACAGTACCAATACCACCAATAGAGCATGCATGTCCATTACCCATGAGTACGACATCACCTCTTTCCAACTCCTGAAAGCAGGAGAACCAATCCCTCCTAGGGCAAATATGGTAAGAAGCACCCGAATTCAACATCCACTCTGTAGAGTTGACAATACAAACTGACGGTGGTGCAGATAACGAATAGCCTTAAGAATCCGAATCTGAATTGTTACCACTAGACTTGACAATATTCACCTCTGAAGCTTGTACAACTTTCCCCTTATTCTTCTCGGCTCGATCTAACTTTGGGCATTCGGCTTTCCAATGTCCATCATTTTTACAAAAGGCACACTGATTTTTACGAACTACAAAGTGTGCACCTCTAGATTGCGACCTCCTACTACAGTTTGGACCACGGCCTTGAAATGCTAATGCATCTCCCAATGCCTTCTCGGAGGATTCGTCAACACTCTTCATCAACTCATAATTTACCAACGCTGAGGTCACCTCCTTGTAATTAATAATCATTCTTTCATTAATCATAGTGAGAACAAAAGTACTATAATCATCCTCGGGTAACGAACACAAAAGTAGCATCGCCTTGTCTTCATCCTCAACATGATATCCACATTGGCCATATCCGAAAGCAGCTTTGTGAAGTTATTAACATGCTCCCTAATGAAAACTCCTCTTTTCATCTTGAATTAGTAAAACCTCTTCTTCAAGTGAAGCTGATTCTCAATGCTCTTAGTAAGGTACTTCTCATTGAGCGTTTCCCACAATTTCTTTGCCGACATCTCATTCATAACACTATAAATAAGATCCGACATCAAGCATGACCGAATAACTCCATAAGCCCTACTGTTCATCTTCTTCCAAACCTTGACCTTCATATCTAGAGGTTTCTCTTGTAACTCAAGAGTCTCCTTCAAATTTTGTGCGTCCAATGCATCCATCACCTGGCATCTCCACAAACCAAAATTGATCTTGCCGTCGAACTTTGAAATATCAATCTTTGTATTATTGATGCTCAGAATCTGTATCGCCTTCGTAAGATACGATCCTGATGTGCTTGTTTCACTCATGTTGTAGATCTAACTCTTCAAATAAGAATCCTTCAGCGAATCCTTTGAACAAGCCCCAAGTCAAAACCTGGGCTCTGATACCACTTGTTGTGCTTAGCGAAAATTTCGGCAGCACATCTGGTGCACAACAAGAGAGTAAATCTCAACTAAATCCATGTTTCACAAAGAAAACAAGAACCGAAAGTGATATATCTCAACAAAGTGGGATATACACTCTTCCTCATATTTATTCTAGCACTGACTTGTCGAGGGAACCTAACAAGCTATTATAAATCACAACAAGACAAATTATTTTACGTGGTTCGGTAAGTTATATACGTCCACGGGATAAGGAGGGGGAAGATCTACTATTAGAGAGAGAATACAAATAGGGTTTACAATCATACAAAATCCCATAAATAAAACCCTCAATCAATCTCTCACAACTCTCACAAAGGGGATGCTAAAAACCTTCTCAAAGTCGGCACCAATGACTGCTCAAAATCTCATCTTGACAGCCGAAACTATATGTAGTTTTTTTCTTTTGAACAGCCGAACAGCAAACCCTCTGCCAAATTCCTTTTCTCCTTGCACAAAACCCTAGGCGAAGAATGAGTCTGTATTTATACTAAACTCAATGCAAACCCAGTTGTAAATCCAAGCCCAAAACCGTAAGCTCCAAGCCTAAATCTCGTCGCACGTGGGTAGGTGGACCCTATGTCTGTTCGTTCACGAAGGGACCCTTTTTATCGGTTTTACCATTAAATCTAAGAAAAACAAATATCCGAGTCTGAATTAACAATCCTCAATCAATAACCCTCCAAGCTTTCATGTACATTATGTAAACTTAAAAAAATAGCAAGAGTGTGCTCCCTCTGTAGAACTACAGGACAAATGTCCTAGTGGTTTAAGAAAAGGTTGTCCTTCAATATTTTGATTGAGAAAAGGCCATAGCATGGGATTGAAGAGAAAATACCAAATGGCCTCCGGTACATGGCATTTAATGTGCACTAAAAGGACCTTACCATAAAATTATTTTTTATCATGTAAAAAGGAAAATATGGAGAAAAATAATGGGTCGTGTCTCATAAAATCATGAATGTTGATCTCCGAAAAAATTAGTAGCTATTGGGTCAAAACGAACAAAAATAACTACAAAAATGCAGGTTCGAGGTCATGATATCATGAATTTTTGACTCCGATAATTATTTGTCATTGAGTCAAAATAAAAAAAATAGAGGAAAATTGTGGGCTATAGTTCATGAAACTATAAACATTGATCACCATAAAATTATTTTTCCCATCAAAATGAATAAAAATTATCGAAAATTGTGTGTTATCGCTCATGAAAATATGAATTTTGAACTCTTCAAAACTATTTGCCATTGAGCCTCCTCGTATAAAGTTTGGCCATTTAATTCTTTAGCAGTTTGTACATTAGCCATAAGACAACAACTCTGATCATTAGTGTGATTATCTAAATCTTCTTCTTCACTCGAGAAATTTTCAAGATGTTGTTTTGAAGCTTTTATTCTTTCCTTTGTAATTTATTTTCTTAAGAGGGTATTCGTTCTTATAGTGCCTTTGATTGTAAATCTTCATGCTTAATATTCTTTAGCAGAATTTTTATTGTGTTTCTTCTTTATGAATTTTTTCCTATCTCTTGATCTTAGTAAAGATTTAAAACCCTTTTACTATTAGTGCACATCTCCATCTTCTGAACTTGAGTATGACTTCATCTTCTTTTTAAATCAGGATTTCTCCTTCTTTGCTCGTAAGGCTACGACTTCTTCTTTGAATCTTCTTCTAAGGTATATGTTCTCTCTATTTCAATCTAACTTCGTATGTGATAAGATCTACAAGATCATTAAGAGATAGATTCTTTAGTAGCTGTTGCCTTTAGTTCCCAGTCACAAGATAGAGAACGAAGTATTTTTCTACACAGTGCCTTATTGTCGTACTCCTTCCCTAAAGCTTTAGACTTGTTCACAGTTATCAGTGAATCGAGTGAACATCTCATACGTGATCTTTGAGGCCTTCATATTTGCTCACCAGTTGTAAACTTTGCCTCCTTTACCTGCAAAGTTCCCTTGTGAAAAACTTCTAGAGTCTTCCAAATTTCCTGCATAGTAGTATAATTAGAGACACAGTTAAATTCTTCAGCAGTAAGAGAGTAATATAAAACATTCATAGCTTTCAAATTATAAGAAAAATATTTTTGTGTTGAGGAGTCCATTTTTTCATAGCAATTTCAGTAACAACTCCTCCTATCTTCTCAGTAGGATTATCATATTCGTATTCGATACACTGCCAAATATTAAAGTTAGTAGATAATAAAAATATTTTCATGTGTGCTTTTCAAAAAATATAATTGGTGCCATCAAAAAGTGAGGGGCAGTTGATGATGTGTCCTTCAGGAAAGACTAAAGCAGTGGTAAGGCTCAATATCTCTATCTTAGGTTGTCATACCTAAATAATGATACAAGCCTCTGACACCACTTGTTGGAACTGGGATGCAAGCCTAGAGCGGATGAATAGGATTGCTAAAAAAATTTGACTAACTCAGAATAAGCAGTGGAAATATAATAAGCAAAAATTTTAAAAGAAAACCAACCTAGGAAAATATGAGATTTTATAGTGGTTTGGATCAAAATCTTATGTCCACTCTTCCTTCTCGCAAAAGGTCTTCCTCGGATTATGACCCGAATTCACCTGAATCACAACCCAATGAATTCTACCCGAAATTAGTCGTCTAACCTAATTCTTCACAATAACCAAAAGAAACCTAGCCCTGGCTAGTCATACCCTCAATTGACATGGCTTGAGTACGCCAGTCCTCAATTACCCCGACTTGACTACACCGTCAAACTTATATGTTGGAAACACGAAACCAACCCAAAATAATTCAAAGCAAAACTAGAAAAATCTTACAGCTCTTTAAACAACCCGCCCTTCAAACTGATGATGACGAAAATCCGTGAAGAAGTGCTGTTGAAGTCAAACGTAAAGGGCACTTCTCCTTGTTGAAATAATCCTTCGATGATGAGTGCAACGAGAAGAAGTTGAACGAGACTATGGGTGTTGAATTCCCAACTCAAACTTTATCACAAACCCTAGAATAAGATTTCTCTTTTTATACAATTGCCTCTTTCTCTTCTTCTTGTCTTTTTTTCTCTCACCAAATATGATCTCGAACTCCAATTAAATAGACTTTGATAGAATAGGAAGGAGATGCCCTAATCAAAGTCCAAATAGGAGATCAAAATAATTGTAGGCAATAAAAATTATCTTTAATCCTTATCAGAGAAGTTCAGAACAAAACTGCTAAAACCTAGCCCGAAATAGCAAAAAAGGGGAAAAACGCTGATATCTCTCAATCCGGAAAGAATTTGGCAAAACGGACAGAAGCAAATCGAATCCTATGGGGTTGGTTTGGTCAGCATCATCTCGTCAAGATAGCCAATTTTCATATATAATTCGTCCAATTCCGACTTACGGTTTGAAAGTTATGGTCTATTCTTCGAAGCATGTTCAGTAGCTCGCCTAAAGGCTGAAGCTCACCTATAAAGGCTGAAGCTCGCCTGCAAGGAAGTCCGTATGCAAGGATAGAGCTCGCCTAACAGTGTTGAAGCTTGCCTGCAAGGAAGTCCGTCTGTAAGGATAGAGCTCGCCTAACAGTGTTGAAGCTCGCCTGGATGAGATTCACCTGCATAGCTCGCCTGCACAGCTTCGCCTGCACAGGCTCGCTGCACATTGAACCAAGCTCGCCTGTAAAGGCTGAAGCTCGCCCGTAAGGAAGTCCGTCTACAAGGATAGAGCTTACCTAACAACATTGAAGCTCGCATGGATGAGATTCGCCTGCACAGCTTGCATGCACAGTCTCGCCTGCACAGACTCGCCTGCACATTGAACCAAGCTCGCCTGAAGGCCTAGCTCACCTAACAGCTTGCACCTCGCCTGCGTGGACTAAGCTCGCCTAACAACTAGAAACCCGCCAGCATTGTCAGCTACCAACTTAGAGTATGGGAACAGTCACATCAGTGGTCAAATCCTACGAATCAAGGAAGAAAGCATGGCGCTCCTCACCTAGCAAGAATAGGGCGGCTGACAGGACCTCCTAAGTGGTCACATCCCACAGCTAGGGCGGCTAGCTCCCTCACCCCTACTAGTGGTCAAATCCCACAAATCAAATGATGACTCATGCCATCCATTGCCTATTTAAAGCCACTTTCAGCCAATGTGAAAGGGTGGATTAGCTGCTGCATGCTTGGCGGCTAATCTTCCAAAAGGTTGAACCTTGGCTCATTTGCTAAAGGCTCCCTCATTTGAAGAGACTCGTCTGAACTCTCAGACTTAAGGCTCTTAGGCTCTTTGGAAGCTCTTGTGTGGTAGCTCTCTTCAAGCAGTCCGCCGACAAGCACAAGCCTCCGTTTGGCCTCAGGTATAGTCGAACTCGATCAGCACGAGCTTCTACTGTGTACTGAAGCTCGCCTGTAACTTCGCTCGAATCGTCCAAGGGAAGCAAACTCGGTGCGAGAACTGAGTGAGGCGTCCTATCGCTACCAAAGTCCCCACGTTAAACAAGGAGGGCCTTCCCTCCGTTTTTGTTGTAATTTTGATTCATTTAGTTTGTAATAAGCTATTCTTATAAATACAAACGAAATCCATGTTTCAGGAGATTAAAATTTACACCTACAATAATCGACAAACAGTAGAGATTAACTTTGGAAATATGTAAAAACGTGTGGCAACTATTGATGGTGGGTCACAATCATCGATAGTCTATTGATGATATCGATGGCTGACTGTAGTCCATCGATTGTGCAAATTTTAGTTTCTAGATTTTTGTGATTGTTGATTTAGTCCATCGATGTTCCTTGCGATCATCGATGGTTGATTGTAGACCATTAATGGTCCAATTTTTGGTTTATGTTTCTCTGATTCTTTCCTATAGTCCATGAATGACTTGACTTGACCATCAATAGTGTCTTGTGACCATCGATGATTTAAAAGTAGAAATCAACATTCGTGTTGATTTTTGCATCATTTTGAATATATCATATCACGAATATATCAGTAGCAAAAGATTTTTTTTGTTAATCAAATAAGAGATATTGTATGAACAACGTTCTAACATTTAAGTCAAGCTAAACTTGAAGTCAACTTAATAAACATAGGAATATAAATCCAAATATTAACAAACTGACCCCTAGCTAGTGAATAACTAATTTACCAAGTTTGCAACAATACATCATTCTTTCTTCTTCTTCTTCTTTTTTTGATAATCCAGTCTGGAAATAAATACATGATCATAAAGATCATATTGAAACCTCTCAATCATTCAGGTCACCTGCGTTGGACACATAACACCATTCAGTACTATCAGAATGTTTATTGTATGGAAATTGTGTATTTAATAGCATGATTTGAATTCTATTCATTATCCAAAGCATAAAAGGGAAAGGAAAATTTGTGTCAATGCCCCAAAAGTAATAACTTTATGTGACCTGGTCCTTCTACTTTTTTTCATTGTGGTTCAGCCCAAAAAAATATCACATCATGTGATTCAGTCTTTTTTATGTGATTCGGTCATTTACCCTATGCCAACTAAACACAAAAAGAGAGAAACAAACATAAAATTCAAAAATACACTCATTTCCTCCTCTCTTCCTTCTCTCCAGATCTAAGTCCGATCCTTCTTCCTCTTCTCCTCTCCTCCTCTCTCCCAACCCATTTCCTTCCTCCTCTCTCTTCCTCCTTTTTCTCTCAGACACCGACATCACCCTCTACCACCGCTAACCTTGCGTGCACGCTCCGACCATATTGTTTGCTCCTTTTCTCCCACTAATTTTCCCTGATCTCTCTTTCTTTCCCTCCAAAACTAAAAAAATCCCTAATTTTTTCCGACACTGAAGGCGAAGAGGTGGCGAAGAACAAGGTGGAGAAGGCGATGCCGGAGGAGGACGAGGAGGAGCTTGAGGCCATCGCAAGTTTCCCAAAAACTCATTTTAAGTCTAATTAAATTCATTTTAAGTCTAATTTAAATCATGTTAAGTCTAATTCAACTTGTTTTAAGTCTAAAAATAAGTTAATTTAGACTTAACATGAATCAAGTTGAGTCTAATTTAACTTATTTTAAGTCTAATTTCTAGTTAAGTCCAATTTGATTCATATCGTGTTAAGTCCAATTTGATTTATGTTAAGTCCAATTTGATTTATGTTAAGTCTAATTTAATTTCTTTTTAAGTCTAATTTAAAAAACTGATAGCTTGGATGTTTTGTGAAATTTGTAATTTCTATTTGAATGTTGTGGAAAGATGAAAGATTTAAAGATATACCCGCCAAATGTGATTTTTGACAATTTTTGATATTAAGTTCAAGTTTAAGGTGGAATATTAAGTCTAATGAGTTAGAAGCAAAGTCCAATGGCTTGTATGTTAAGTCTATTTGGTTGAATAATAAGTCCAAAAGCTTGTATGTTAAGTCTATTAGGTTGAATAATAAATCTAATTTGTTGAATATTAGATGTCATGAATTATGTGTTAAGTCCAGTTTGATTCCTGTCAAGTCCATTTTAGTTCGTGTCAAGTCCAGTTGGTTCCTGTTAAGTCTAGTTTTGTTCGTGTTAAGTCTAGTTTGGTTTGTGTTAATTCTAATTTAGTTCATGTTAAGTCTAGTTTGATTAGTCCAGTTTGGTTCGTGTTAAATAAAGTTTGGTTCATGTTAAGTCCAGTTTGGTTCGTGCTAAGTCCAGTTTGGTTCATGTTAGGTCTAATTTAATTTATTTTAAGTCTAATTTAATTCATTTTAAGTCCAATTTAAATTATGTTAAGTTTAATTTAACTTGTTTTTACTAAAAACAAGTTAAATTAGACTAAAACCAAGTTTAATTAGACTTAACATGAACCAAAATAGACTTAACATGAATCAAATTGGACTTACATGAATTAAATTTGACTAAACTAGAAATTAGACTTAAAATAAGTTGAATTAGACTTAACATGATTTATGTTAAGTCTAATTTAACTTATTTTTAGACTTAAAACAAGTTGAATTAGACTTAAAATAAGTTGAATTAGACTTAACATGATTCATGTTAAGTCTAATTTAACTTATTTTTAGACTTAAAACAAGTTGAATTAGACTTAAAATAAGTTGAATTAGACTTAACATGATTCATGTTAATTAGACTTAACATGATTCATGTTAAGTCTAATTTAACTTATTTTTAGACTTAAAACAAGTTGAATTAGACTTAATATGTATTAAATTAGACTTAAAATGAATTAAATTAGACTTAACATAAATCAAATTGGACTTAACATAAATTAAATTGGACTTAACACGATATGAATCAAATTGGACTTAACACGAATCAAATTAGACTTAACTAGAAATTAGACTTAAAATAAGTTGAATTAGACTTAACATTATTCATGTCAAGTCTAATTTAAAAGTATAATTCTTGTTTTTAAATTTAAAACAAGTTAAATTAGGCTTAACATGATTTAATTAGACTTAAAAGGAATGAAATTAGACTTAACATAAATCAAATTAGACTTGACATAAATTAAATTGGACTTAACACGGCATGAATAAAATTAGACTTAACAGGAATCAAATTGGACTTAACTAGAGACTTAAAACAAGTTGAATTAGGCTTAATGTGATTCATATTAAGTCTAATTCAACTTGTTTTAAGGTACTTAACTAGAAAATAGACTTAAAATAAGTTGAATTAGACTTAACATTATTCAAGTTAAGTCTAATTTAACTTGTTTTAGGCTTAAAACAAGTTGAATTAGACTTAATATGATTTAAATTAGACTTAAAATAAATTAAACTAGACTTAACATAAACCAAATTGAACTTAACATAAATTAAATTGGACTTAACACGACATGAATCAAATTGACTTAATATGAATCAAATTGGACTTAACTAGAAATTAGACTTAAAATAACTTGAATTAGCTTGACTTAACATGATTCATGTTAAGTCTAATTTAACGTATTTTTTTAGACTTAAAATAAGTTGAATTAGACTTAACATGATTTAAATTAGACTTAAAAGGAATTAAGTTAGACTTAACATAAATTAAATTGGACTTAACATGACATGAATCAAATCGAACTTAACATGAATCAAATTGGACTTAACTTAAAATTAGACTTAAAATAAGTTGAATTAGACTTAACATGATTCATATTAAGTCTAATTTAACTTATTTTTAGACTTAAAACAAGTTGAATTAGACTTTACATGATTTAAGTTAGAGTTAAAATAAATTAAATTGGACTTAAAATGAATAAATTAGACTTAACACGAACCAAACTAGATTTAGCACGAACCAAAGTAGACTTAATAGGAACCAAACTAGACTTAACATGAACCAAATTGGACTTAACACGAACCAAACTGGACTTAACACAAAACTAAACTAGACTTAACATGAATCAAACTGAACTTAACACGAACCAAATTGGACTTAACATGAATAAAATTAGACTTAATTAGAAATTAGGCTTAAAATAATTTGAATTAGACTCAACAGATTCATGTTAAGTCTAATTTAACTTATTTTTAGGCTTAAAACAAGTTGAATTAGACTTAACATAATTTAAATTAGATTTAAAATGAATTAAATTAGACTTATCATAAATTAAATTGGACTTAAGATAAATCAAATTGGACTTAACACAACATGAATCAAATCGGACTTAACATGAATCAAATTGGACTTAACTAGAAATTAGACTTAAAATAATTTAAATTAGACTTAACATGATTCATGTTAAGTCTAATTTAACTAGTTTTAATACTTAAAATAAGTTTAATTAGACTTAACATGATTCATATGAAGTGTAATTTAACTTATTTTTAGACTTAAAATAAGTTAAATTAGACGTAACATGATTTAAGTTGGACTTAAAATGAGTTTTTGTGGAACTTGTGAAGGCCTTGAGTTCCTCCTAGTCCTCCTCAGGCACCGCCTGTTAGCTTTGTTAGGTTTCATATTTATGAGACTACTCTCTAATCTTGTTTTGACTATCACAAACAATTCCTAACAACGTATGTCGAGTGTTTGCATTTGTTTTGTTAGGTAATCTATACAAATATCCATGTTAGAGGTTGGATGGATTAGCGCTTCAATGATCATATCCAATAAAGGTTAGTGGAATAGTAGCTAATGTAATTCATGTTGAAGATCCAAGTTCAAGCTTCATCCGCAAAGTGTACCAAGTTGAGCTACAATGAAGATCTATCAAGCTTGGGTAATTTAGTTTAGGGTTTATACTTTGTGTGTTAATACCTTAAGCTCGATATTATACACACACAATTTAATGGTTTATGTGTTTTATCCATAAAAGTTTCTACAAACAAATAGATATATAATACTTATTTGTTTTCTATATGGATAAGTTGTTTTGGTTTAGCTATATAGATATAAAGCAATATATATCTTCATTTTCATATTTATGTGTTTTATATTCCATTAAATTTGTAAAATATTATGTTTATGGATTGAAGACTTATTTACACTATTTTCATATCTTGTATAAGTCTATAAATCCATTCTAAAGTATTTTAAATTTTTGTTTAAGTCATTCTGGCAAAATCAACACTACAAGAAATTACATCTTTAACGAAGGGATTTCCCTTCGTTAAAGCGCTGAAAACCTTCGTTATCGTATGCTAACAACGGGGAAAACTCCCTTCGTCACCCGTCGTTGAAGCCCTCTTCGCTAAAGGGTCACGAAGGGATATACTACCCGTCGTTATAGAGTCTATAACGACAGAACATATTACTGTCATTAATAATTACGACGGTAATTATCACCGTCGTTACCATCAGTAACGGGGATATTTTCCCGTCGTTACCATCAGTGACGGGATATTTTCCCGTCGCTACCATCAGTGACGGGATATTTTCCCGTCGTTACCATCAGTGACGGGATATTTTCCCGTCGTTACCATTAGTTACGGGATATTTTCCCATCGTTGAAGACTAATTAATGACGGTTGGAAACCGTCGTAAACATGTTCATACTTATGCGATTTTGCAAAATGAAGAGATTTCACAAATGGGAAGTGCTATTTGAAACCAGTTTTTGTAGCATGTTCATTTTCATGTTTACAAGCATTCCCCAAAGTTTTATATTTTTCTGAATTTGTTTGCTATTTTTAAGAAAGGTTTGAAATTCATTTTCATAAATCAAAACTGGCTGAAAAATCATTATCAGTCGACTGATGCTTGAGATCGGTCGACTGATAAAACCTGTCAGAGTATTAAAAAGTTTATGTTTCTTATTTGGTTGACTGACCAATCGACTGATGAGGTCATCAGTCGGTCGATAAGTTGTTAGTTGCCTATAATGGTCAGCTCATCAGTCGACTGATCTAACTCGTCAGTCGACTGATGGCCTGTAACGACTATATTTCTAGTTTTTTGTTTTTTTTATTTTTTTTGCTTGGTTTTACTTAGGTTTTGGGCTTTGTTTCTTCATCCTATATATACCATACACCATTTCACTTATGAACCAACTAGGGAATGTTTTAAAACAAGTTTAAAAAGAGTTTTAAGTTTGTTTTAAGTGTTTGTTTACAAAATCAGATTTGTGAAGATTGTTTTATAAGAAGAAGAGATCAATTTCAGTTTGGACTTTTAATCTTCCAATCCCTCTCTCTTGTTATTAGAGAAGTGTTTCTAAACTCATATCTCTAGCTTGTTTATGCTTCAATTGTTATATTCATATTTGATAGATTTATTTGAGTTTATATTTGATTTTCTCATTGTTTGCACACACAACCATTGAGCTTAAGTATTTTTACATATTGTATAATTTGGGGTTGTGGTAGGTGTAACCTTGAGAGTGAGTCTACATTGTGTTCTCATCTATTGTAGAGAACAAATTTATACTTGTGAGCTTTATTGTGAGATTCACTTTGTAATATGCATTCACATCGAGAGGAGTGTGCGGTGAGAACGTAGTCGATACCAAGAAGAGTGGCATCGGTAGTAAATCCTAGAGAGAGGTAGTAAAGCCGAGCACTTGAGGTAGACGATACGTGTGGACCGAAACTTGAGGTTGTAGTTTGTGTATGTACATTGTGAGTGCCTTGTAGAGTTTTCGGTGATCTAGAAAATCGAGTTGTAGGCGTATAAAATTGCCTACAGGTCCCTTAGCACAGCTCGACACGGTGATTCGACAAATCAACGAACCATAGAATGACGAGGCGACGAGATCAACAAATTGCACGCGATCAACAGAATGCATTCGCGTGCGGAATCAATCCAACGGTTCGGGGAGTCAATGAGTCGTCCAACCATAGAACGGATTCGAACTCAAACACCAAGGTGGAATTACTGCCAAATCGGGAATCAACAACAAATCGATTCCAGACCAAGTCAACCACAAACCGAATCAAGTCCGAACAACGGAGAACCGGAAATAACGGGAAACGACGAAACGGACAAACACCCGGGGACTCGGCCTAAACCGAGCCACCCCAAGGTGGCTCGGCCCAAGCCGAGCCACCCTGAGGTGGCCGGCTTTCCCCCCCCCCTCTCTCTCTCTTGTGTGCACACGGGCACAGGTTCGAATGCCTATAAATAGGCCAGGGGGTTCTTCATTTTGAAAGGTTGGAAAAAGAGGAGTCGAAGCTCTGCCGGATTCAGATCTAAAACTTAAAAAGATTGGAGCTTTGGAACTTCAAGGACTTGTTCATTCAGATCCGGTGCTCAGCGATCATCAACGTCAAATAAGGCAGGTGTTCGAGAGGAACCGGATCTCAGATCTCAGATCTACGTAGGTACATACTCCAGATCTAAGCTTGGTTCTTAGATCCCGAGATTTGAGCGGTCGTTTCCTTGGTGAAATGATCCCTCCCAGCTATTATCTCCTTGGTGGGATAATACCCGTAATACTGCGTAGGTCCGACCGGATCTAGATCTCGCGGTGGTCCACGGCAAATAACCCCGGCGCAGGCAAACAACCCACGCAAACGAGTGACCGCAAAACAGGAGCTCGTGATTTGTTCGAAGAGAATAGTAATTTTTATTTCTTTATTTTGATTTTCATTGTAACCGGCTCTTATAAAAAGACCGGATCTTTGTAAATGCATAAAGTTGTTATCAAAGTTGTAATGAAATCATCAATGAAGAAGAATACAATTTTCCACGCGAACAATCTGGCGACCACAGTGGGAGCCACCGATCTCGCTGCCGAGATCGGAGCATCGTAGCCGTGGATCTTGATCCCGGTCGTGGAGGAGGTCGAGTACGAGTTCGACCAACAAAAGTTCGAGAAGTACGTGTCCTCGTCCGGATCAACCTCCCCCCGCAAGTCCAAGAAGTTCTCCTCCAGGAGAAAAATTCGTTGGTACGAAGAAGTTGAAGCTACCAACGAAGATCTCGCCCCGCTGGATGTCGAAGCTGCATTGGGTGAGGTCTCTCTAACTTCCAACCAGGTCAGATCCGCTCTGGCCAAATCCTCCATTGCCGAGGGCGTGGTGACTCTCTCAAAGAGAGCCCGCCAAAGGCAACGTCAACGCCTCGCGAAACAATTCGCAAAGGCAATGGAGTCTGTTGACGGAGTCCGCTACAAGGTGGAGCTGAAAAACAGAAGAGGCAAACAGCCTCAACAACAGATGAACGGCGGCTCTTCCAAGCCACTAACAACGGAATGGGTCCGTGTCAAACGGAACCGTTCAACGCTGGAGGAGCGCATTCGCAAGCGTCACGCACTATCAGCGCAGGCACGGGCTCAAACTGAAGAAGCCCGTAGAAGGTTGCAGAAGGAGGTGGCTAAGAAGCCGCCATCAACCCGCAAAGTTTGGAGACCGAAGTCTGAAGCCGCGGTTCAGACCAAGGAGCAACAATTGCAACCATCGAAAGTGCAACTTCCGGCGAATCAATCCAAACCGCCGATGACTTTCATAATTGCTCCGGGAGATTCCGCAGGACCGTCCCAGAAAAGAAAGTCAGTTTTGGAACGCCTCGGTCCAATTCCCGATGAAAGAGGCAAGGCTCCAGTTCAAGAACGTTTGGGCCCGATGAAAAAGCCCCAAACGAATCAACATGCTGGGGGTCGTTGTCACTTTCAGCATGACGAGGAGTTCAAGGCTGCTGCGCGCGTCAATTTGCGCATCGAGGTTCGAGAGCCCGTTGGGAATTCACGCCCACAAAGGCGCGTTTCAAGACGCGTGACTCTCGAAAGCCCAAAGAAGGCAATTCGCCCCCAGAAGGAAACATTGTCGTCCGATGACGATAACGTTATACCTGGGAAATCGTGCCAACACGCGATAGGTTGCTCCGACTTTCATACGGACGAGCTGTACTATCGTGCTGGGGGTACGAACAGAGCCAGAAAGAGAAGTCCTCGTAGGCTCGAGACTCAGTGCCCATGTTCCAAACTCATTCGGGCGGTATTGTCTCAGTGTAATTGCACTAAGACGGTCCCCGAAAGGGTTTCGGTGTTCGAAAGGCTCAGCACTGAGACGCCAAAGCCAAGGCCTAAGCGTTTCCGACGAAGAAGAGCGGTGGTTGAAGACGGAGAATTCCCGAGGGTCACCGCTAATATGACCAACAAGGGGACATTGGCACGGGATGAGCTCAAGTCGATTCTGAATGCATCCCGGCGTCTAACCCGTTTGCAGTCCGGAGCCATCACACGAAGGACGTATGGTAGGGTTCGGACAAGGTTACCTTCAAAAGATGAGGAATCAGATGCCTGCTCTGCGGTTGCGTCTGACAACACTGTATCCAGCGAAGGAGAACCCCGCGAGTCATTCATGATAAGCGCGGAACAAGTGGCTAAGATGCTCGAAGAAGCCATGGCCAAACAACAGGAGAGCTTCAGGCTCGAAATGCAGATGGCCATGCAGACTATGAAAGAGATGCATGAGCAATAAATCCAGGCATTGAGGAACCAACAAGGTGAATCAAGTCGTCGTAACCAGAACAATCTGGAAGATGAGGATACAGGTGCAAATGAAACTCATAATGCCAATGACCCTCCCATCAACGCAGGGGGTGGTAATGAGGATGTCAACGAAGATACAAGTGAAAACTTGAAGATCAAAAATCTCGAGAGCAAAATCAATACGTTGATGTCCGCTCAAGAGGTGAAGAAAACGGGCATTCCTTGTCCATACCCAAGAGAGTGGGAATCAATCCCCTATCCGGCGAAGTTCAGTCTAATCAACTTCACGCCGTTCGATGGGAAAGGTTCCCCCACTCAGCATTTGATTTATTTCAAATCGCACCTGGGTGTTATCTCCGGTAATGAGCCTCTGATGGTGCGGTCATTCGTTGGTACTCTTCGCGGAGCCGCCTTCGAGTGGTATCGCCGCCTCAAGCCAGGAAGCGTGAATAGCTGGGACGACATGGAGACAAAATTCCTCGCTAACTTCTTCGACGACGACACCGAGATATCCATCGGGTCATTGCTCGACGAGAAACAGAAAGACGGGGAATTAGTGGACACCTTCGTCAAGAGGTTCCGGAACAAAGCAATAAACTGTTAGGACCCGATCACTGAGGAGTTCATTCTCCAGACTTGCCACAACAACCTCGCATTGGACGTGTTGGAAGCAATGGGAACAGCACCGTCCAGCACTTGGAAAGACTTGAAGGTCCGAGGGGAACAAGCCGAACGCTTCCTCCGAAGGAAGAAGGCCGAGAGGAGTCAATCGATGACAAGTCCTCCGAACTCGAACTTCGCCTCCCGTGGTAGGGGCAAGACACCCACAACGACTGTCGATGCTAATCAAACATCGCAACAGCAGTCCCGGAGGCAGCAAAAGACTTCGGATCAGAGGCTCCAAAAAGAGTACTCCTTTAAGGACGAAGATGTTCCAGCCATCTTCGAATCCCTCCTTGCAAATAACAAGATCAAGCTGCCACCGATCACGAATCAGGAGGAAGCTGACAATACTACGGATTCAAAGTACTGTGCGTATCACAGGAGGATCCTTCACCCCACCAAGGATTGCTTTACGCTCAGAAATAGCATCCAGACCTTGGTGGAGGCCGGCGTCATAACGCTAGAGTGAGCCAGTTAAAAAACGGCAAAACTCCGACCGGTATAAGAGTATAAACTGCTTCCTGACACTCCAAAGAGTATATGAGTATAAACTGCTTCTCAATCCTCCGACCGGTATAAGAGGTTAAACTGCTCCCTGATACTCCAATAGGTATATGAGTCTAAACTATTTTCTTTCTTCCACGGGAAGTTCCTGGAGAGTGTCATGCGTGGTGTTCTTAAGGATAACCCGATCGTGCATCTAATTCAATGATACACCCAGTTTTGTAAAGAAAGCTGGGGGTGGATAATTCAGGTAACGGGAAGTTCCCGGAAGAATGTTAAATGTAATATTCTTAGGGATAACCCAGTCATGATGAATAAAGTGATAAGCACTAAACTCCTAATGCTTAGAATTTTAATTTATCAATCATTGACGAATTGTCAAAACCCTTTGTGTTAAGTCCTTATCACTTAACATCAAGAACCCCCTTTGAGTGATTTGTACGAATCAACATGCCTACAATGATTTGTACTCTTACTCTCACTTTTCACTTGGTCAAACCTTCCTACAGTTAGGGTCAAAACCAAAATCCCCTCTCGATTCCTTCAATGAACGAGAGGTCCACTTTCAAATTGAGCGATTAAACCTTCCTACAGTTAGGATCGTCTCAAACTTCCCATTTGGTCAAACCTTCCTACAGTTAGGACCAAAACCAAAATCCCCTCTCGATTCCTCCAATGAACGAGAGGTCCACTTTCAAATCGAGTGATCAAACCTTCCTACAGTTAGGGTCATCTCAAACTCTCGCTTGGTCAAACCTTCTTACAGTTAGGACCAGAACCACGATTCACTCTCGATAAACGAGAAATTCATCCTTAGTTCGGTAATCAAACCTTCCGACAGTTAGGGTTATCCGAATCTTTTCGATTCTCGGAGTGGAGATCCTACTCTTAGTTTCACCGTTCCGGATTCTGGGGGTGGAGATCCCACCTCGAGTCTCCTTTCCAACTGGGAATAGAATATAAAATTCTTCCTTCCCACACCAATCCTTTTCTAAGAATTTAGGATTCATCCTAGGAAGTTTATCCCGAATCCTAAGTAGGGATAAGTCTGCGCCTAACACGCGCTGCCGGTTTAGTCTTTTTCCGATTGAAAAAGACACCAGAGTTCGATTCTGGGGTATTTTATCCTAAAACCTAAGCAAGGATAAGTCCGCGCCTAACATGCGCTGCCGGTTAGTTCTTGACCGTTAAAAAGAACATCCGTCCGCATATTTAACATTGTGGCAGGTTGTTATTAATAACACCGAAATCCATACCTTACACGCATGGGGAATTTCATCCTGAATCCTAAGAAAGGATAAGTCGACGCCTAACACGCGTCGCCGGTTTAGTCTTTTTCCGATTGAAAACGACACCAGAGTTCAATTCTGGGGTATTTTATCCCGAAGCCTAAGTAGGGATAAGTCAGCGCCTCACACGCGTCGCCGGGTAGCCTATTCCCGTAACAATGGCGAAGTCTATGTATTCGACATCATAGCACAAAGTCTCAGAGAATTCAATCTCTGAGCACAACGTTACATGCGAACGGATTTAAACAATCCGCATGCTAGCCCAACTCAAACGGTAGTCGGTAAAGGCTAATCAAATCCGTTTAAGGCTGGGGGTTAGCCAAAAACCCTAAAGTCAACGCCTAACACGCGTCGCCGGGTAACCTATTCCCGTAACAAGTGGTAAAGTCTATGTATTCAACATCATAGCACAAAGTCTAAAGGAGTTCATTCCTCTAGCACAACGTCACATGCGGAACGGATTTAAACAATCCGCATGTAAGCCCGATTCAAACGGTAATCGGTAAGAGCACGTCAAATCCGTTGAAGGCTGAGGATTTGCCAAAAATCCTAAGTCAACGTCTCATACACGTTGCTGTTTAGTCTTTTCACAGGAGAAAGACGAAGTCTACGTATTCGATATCGTAGCACTAAAAGGGTTAACTCTTTTAGCTTAACGTCACATACGGAACGGACTTAAACAATCCGCATGCTAGCCCGACTCAAACGGTAGTCGGTAAAGGCTCATCAAATCCGTTGATGGCTGAGAATTTGCCAAAAATTCTATGAATACGAGTCATTGACGCATCAATTTTACAAATTGGTCTCGTGACTCAAGTATCTGCCACGCTCCAATTCCTTAAGAGCTTAAACTGTGTATACTCCAGAAGACGTACGAGTATAAACTGTGTCGGACGTCGAACAATACGTCGCAATGAAGCCTGGACGTCGGACAACGCGTCACAAAGAAGCTCAAACGTCGGACAACGCGTTGTAAATAAAGATTCAACGCCGTCAATCGATGATCAGTTCTATGTTGAAGCAACCAACTCGAGCTAAAAATCAAGAAATCAAAAATCGACTTCAAGTTCAAAATTCCGACAACGGTCAGACAATAAATGCAGCACCGGAATCCTCACAGGCGTTCGACAAAGCACCGAATAGCCTGAAGGAATTGAAGGAATCCAGAACAGAAGCCATTCCAAAGTCCCGCTACGCCGACTGAAGGTTGGGACAATCACATCCAAAGTATTCCAGGCTCTTCTATAAAAGAACGAGACTGAAATACTTTGGAGGGGGTATCTGTAGGCGTATAAAATTACTTATAGGTCCCTTAGCACAGCTCGACACGGTGATTCGACAAATCAACGAACCATCGAATGACGAGGCGACGAGATCAACAAATTGCACGCGATCAACAGAATGCATTCGCGTGCAGAATCAATCCAACGGTTCGGGGAGTCAATGAGTCGTCCAACCATAGAACGGATTCGAACTCAAACACCAAGGTGGAATTACTGCCAAATCGGGAATCAACAACAAATCGATTCCAGACCAAGTCAACCACAAACCGAATCAAGTCCGAACAACGGAGAACTGGAAACAACGGAAAACGACGAAACGGACAAACACCCGGGGACTCGGCCTAAACCGAGCCACCCCAAGGTGGCTCGGCCCAAGCCGAGCCACCCTGAGGTGGCTCGGTGGCCGAGCCACCCTGAGGTGGCTCGGCATGAGCCGAGCCACCTCAAGGTGGCCGGCTTCCCCCCCCCCTCTCTCTCTTGTGTGCACACGGGCACATGTTCGAGTGCCTATAAATAGGCCAGGGGGTTCTTCATTTTGAAAGGTTGGAAAAAGAGGAGTCGAAGCTCTGCCGGATTCAGATCTAAAACTTAAAAAGATTGGAGCTTTGGAACTTCAAGGGCTTGTCCATTCAGATCCGGTGCTCGGCGATCATCAACGTCAAATAAGGCAGGTGTTCGAGAGGAACCGGATCTCAGATCTCAGATCTACGTAGGTACATACTCCGGATCTAAGCTTGGTTCTTAGATCCCGAGATTAGAGCGGTCGTTTCCTTGGTGAAACGATCCCTCCCGGCTATTATCTCCTTGGTGGGATAATACCCGTAATACTGCGTAGGTCCGACCGGATCTAGATCTCGCGGTGGTCCACGGCAAACAACCCCGGCGCAGGCAAACAACCCACGCAAACGAGTGACCGCAAAACAGGAGCTCGTGATTTGTTCAAAGAGAATTGTAATTTTTATTTCTTTATTTTGATTTTCATTGTAACCGGCTCTTATAAAAAGACCGGATCTTTGTAAACGCATAAAGTTGTTATCAAAGTTGTAATGAAATCATCAATGAAGAAGAACACAATTTTCCACGCGAACACGAGTGTGTAGAGAAGTTCCGACTTCTAAACCGGGTGTGTCGATAGTGGAGATTCTCCCCGAGAGTGGGGAGCGGAGACGTAGGTCGTAAGGACCAAACTCCGTGATCATATTATTATGTTTAGTTTGCTCTTTGAGTCCACTATTTGTTCGTATTGTTTCTTGTTTATTTTTGCCCTTTGCATATATATCCTTGCTTTAATTCAATTGAATATCTATATTGCTAGATATCTTTATTGATATTTTTAATTGGCATAAAATCGAAATTACATTAGCATTGACCCTATTCACCCCTCTCTAGGGTGCTTACACCGCCTCTTTCGCCTTGTTCTTCGCCACCTCTTCCCCTTCAGTGTCGGGAAAAAGTAGGGTTTTTAAGTTTTGGGGGAAAGAAAGAGAGATCGGGCAAAATTAGTGGGAGAAAAGGAGCGAGCAATATGGTCGAAGCGTGCACGTAAGATCGACGGTGGCGGAGGGCGATGTCGGTGTCTGAGAGAAAAAGGAAGAAAATAGAGAAGATGAAGGAAATGTGTTAGGAGAGAGGAGGAGAGGAGGAGAGGAAGGAGGATCGGACTGAGATTTGGAGAGAAGGAAAAGAAAGGAGGAAATGATGATATTTTTGACTTTCATGTTTATTTCTATCTCTTTGTGCTTAGTTGGCATAGAGTAAATGGCTGAATCACATGATGTGATATTTTTTGGGGCTGAACCACAATGAAAAAAAGTAGAGGAGCCATGTCACATGAAGTTATTACTTTTAGGGCCTTAACACGATTTTCCCAAAGGGAAAAGAAAAGCTATATAAGTGATCTTTATTACTTTGTCTACAATTGGCTTCAAAAAGTAGGGAGGAAAAAATATGGGTTAATTTCACAAAATATCCCTAAACATTAAGGGGGTATTATACATAACGGTCCCGAATTGGATCTTATCTCACGTGACTCCACATCGCCTTTAATTTGAAAATAACTAGAGTATTTTTGAGAGGAAAAAAGCATTATATATGTGAGCTCGAGTATTTTGTCTAGAATTGGCTTCAAAGGAAAAAGATGGGCTAATTTCACAAAACATCCTTGAATGTTTGGGGTATTGGACATAGCCCCTCTGAACTTTGTTAATCTCATATAATATTTCTGTCTTTTTGTATCCCTCATACCCTCCCCCTCCCCCCCCCACACCCCCACACACACACACACATCCCAACCCCAAACTTTTACCTTATCTCACTTGACCCCTCATTGCCTTTAATTTGAAAAAAAAACTAAAACATCATTGAGAGAGGGGGGAAAAAAACAAGTGTTACATATGTGAGCTCTAATATTTTTTCTACAATTGGCTTCAAAAAGTAGGGAGTGAAAAAGATGGATAAATTTCACAAAACCTCCCTAAACTTTTGTGAGGTATATCTTGCTTTTGCGGGGGTGTATATTGCACATAACCCTGCTGAACGTTATCACTTGACATTTGGAGGTAACATACCCCCTCTCCTAAATCATGAATTTTTTTTCTCTTCAAATTACATGTACGGAGGTTTGGTGAGAAATATCCAAAGTTCGGAAGTATTGTAAGACACCCCAAAGTTAAAAAGGGTTAAGCGAGATAAATAAATTCCGGAAGGTTTATGTGATACGAGTGTATCTCTCTTTGGAACTTAGCGATCCTCATAGGAGCTTGAGCATAGATGAATCTCATAATAGCATGATCATTGAGGTGTAAAACAGTACAGTGGAACGCAGGTGGAAGCGTGGGGCGAGACGATGAGCAGTAGATTCGAAGAATCCAGTTTTCAGCTCGTGAGTCGACTCATACATATACATGAGTCGACTCATCAGGTTGAGTCGACTCATGCATATCATGAGTCGACTCACGAAACCCAGCCGTTTTGCCAAAAGTCCCTGACCAGTCGACCTGCGGGCTTATGAGTCGACCCATGTGTCGTGAGTCGACTCATCTCAGTTATGAGTCGACTCATTGCTAGTTTTTGTGTTTTGTCCAGTTTCGGACGAGTTGACTCATCGATGGTTTCCTGGTTCGTCTAGGCTTCTGTTTACACGAATTCCTGTTTGTTTTGTGCATGGTTATTTACCACTTTACCATCCACATTGTTACACCTATATAATGGATTATTTTAGGGTTTCTAAGCAATCAAATGTAATCAAAGTGAGATTCTAATCATCGTATTAGGGTTTAGAGAGGATTAAGATGTTGTTCTTGTAAGGACCATGAATTTTGATACTAGTTAAAAGAAATTTTTAGTATTTTAAAATATTTAATTATGATTTTTAAAAGAGTATTTGTATTCTTCTTGAATTTCTACAAATTTCTATGATTTAAAGTCTAAGTTTTATATTTATTTAAATAATATTAATATTTATAAATTAATTTTATGCGGTGAAAATTTATAGAATTTATCTGTTACGTTATCGATGTTGTTACATGTTATTTTAAATAATACATTGTACTATTTTTATTATTACGTATATTTCGTATAATACATTGTATTACTAATTACGTATTATTTGTATAATTTGTTGTATTATTTCTACTGTTACATATTATCTGTCGTATTAGTATAACTTGTACGTTTTACTGTGTATATAATTATCCCATAATTGTTTGATTTTAAATATAAGTAAATATATATTTTTTTATTAATTATTCTCGTTTAATTGTACAATATGGGTATATTTTAACTATTTCGTATCAACTGTTGTAATAGCACAACATGTATGTTTTTATTTGTTGGCAACTTTTTTGTAATTATATTTATTTTAAGTACCCATAATTATTTTATTTTAATTATTTCTCGTTTAAACCCTAACACTAAAATATTATAT
>BQKN01001082.1:605568-628520 GCA_022839385.1 Asparagus kiusianus | reverse complement strand
ATATGACCACTCTGCTAACACAACCATTAGTTTTTTTAGGAGAAGAACTCTACTGTTTGTTTGTTTTATAGAAGAAAACCAGCATCAAACTCGTTAATTCTTTTTTCTTTCCCTCTCTTTATGTGGATTGACATTTTAAAGTCAATTTCTGTGTGGATTTATGTTCATGTACACAGACATGCGTGAATGTGTGATATATTAAGTATTTATCTGTTGTCAACCATTTGTTATACATTAATGCTTGTTGTGTACTTTGTCCAAAGTCTTGCTATTGTTCATCAAAATTTCAACTTTCTTGGTTCAGCAGCCATGTTTATGCTGATTGCTCTCCATGCGTTAGAGCCTCAAAACCTGCCTGCGGTCATATCATACATTTCATTCTCAACTACCAACTGCTGGCTTAAGTTCCCTTCGGCGCAATACAAGGTATCTTCTAATTTCTTTGAGCCCCCATTATGACATTTGTATAACTAAACATTGTCCTAACAAATGGATTCATCTTTCTGAAACCGAGTAACCATTGGTATATATATATAATCCTTAACTTTTATTACAACTTCAGAGTTTGGGTGTAGTGGCAGAAACCTTTGACACTAGGTTCAAATATTACTGCCCAGGAATTTAAGCGAATCTAAAAGGATACCATTATGTTGGTCCTGGTTTCATCCTATGGAATGGTTCTCAACCAGCTGGGGTTATATTAAAATATTAAACTATATAACCTTATCCTTATCCTCAGTACAACTTAGAAGTTTTGGTGTACAGGTAGGGACCTGTGACAGTTATAAACAATAACTTGCGGAAAATACCCATTAATTTTGCAAAGATAATGTTCCTTCTATTTGGCTGCGGAGATGTTCAAAGACCCATCATTTTGTAAAGACAATTAACCGATTAATATTTTCTGTTAGTTACTAGTAGTTTGCATGCATATTGCCAGAGTACTATGCATGGTAATGCTGCTGGTTCAAAATGTTTTGTAATTCTGCTCTCCATGTGTAGGAATAATCATCCCAATGTAACATTAAGTATTTATTGATAATACAAAATTATATGGAATGCAAGGCCTAGAACTTAGGAGGAGGAATGCAGATCCTATTGGAATAGTAGTGTTTCATGTGGATGAGTTGATCCAGTGGTAGTGGAATCCCTAAATTAACCTCCCCTTATTTTTTTCTCTATATGGTCAAAAGATCTTGCTCGCATGCATATGTTGTTCTGATAAATTTTAGAGGAGGAGATTTTCATTCCAAATTTCAATGGAAATATTCCTATTAAATGGCATATATTTGCTGTCAGCAACATTCAAGAATTAAATGTTTGAGGGCAATAATATAAATCCTTACTCTTGGTTCATACTAATTACTTAATTTTTCACCTAAATCATGATTGCTCGTCTAAAGACAAAGATTGATGGTTTTACTGATTGAGTAACGGAATCGGGTGAGTATAATATATTATCTCTATGTATTTGCATGAAATGAGTAAAAATATGCCTTAATCAGAATACAAAACCTGTGAATCATTTGTTTAGTCAGAGTGTCCAAATGGCATGTGCATCTACACATTACTTATACCCATCTATTCGAGTATGTAGAATGTAACTGTACTTTCTCTACTAATATGTCCAATCTATTCGAGTTTGCAGAATATAACTGTACTTTCTCTACTAATATGTCTACGCTTGCAATAATGACTATACATTTTCATCTTGTACTCTTTATGATATCTTTTGTCTTCTAAGAATTAAGCTATAGGTTCTTTATGATTAATTGAGCAGCGCGTTTGAAAACTTTATTACCAAAGATAATCAATTTGTTGTGGCAATGCCTACATATTAAGTAACAACATCAGCATTACAGAAGAATGTTTGAAACACTTGCATGTCTATCGAATACTGGTTATATATGTTGGAGGTTGAAAAACAAGATATGAAATCACCTCCACTGAATTTTCTGCATAGAACATACATTTACATGCATGTTTTACTTCGAAAAAGTTGAGTACCTTTGAGTAGAATTTGCAATTAATGATCACTTTAACCTATGAGTGTATTTAAAAGCAATGAATCAGATTAAACTGCATATACTCGAGGTTCTCGTGTCATATAGGGGATGTGATATATAAGCTTTCAATGCTAGTTCTAATAAAGGATGGTTTCACCAATATCATCCCAATTTTTGTATATGAAGGTCCATTATCATATTCATATTGCAAGTTCATGCTTGCACTTACGTATAGCTTCACCGCCAAACATGTCTCATTTCTGGTGAACTTGAAGTTAGAGTGTTCCCCCCATATCCCAATTTTTTTTCTCTTGAACGATATATATTTTTTCTTTTTTAATTCACTTTTCACATACTCTATATGGATGTATTGGATGATGACTATTTTCCATGAGAGTTATCATTGACTTGTATACTTGTAACAGATATTAGCTTTCTTTGAGAATTTCTGAGGGTTTTAGCAATTAATTTGTTCCATTAACATTTCAAACATATATATATCAATATTTTTTTTCCTCAGCAATTGTTAATTGAAACAATGTTGGGAGTGATATATTAATTGCTAACAAAAACAATGTTGGGAGTGGTATACGTGTAACAGATATTAGCTTTTTCTGAGAATTTCCAAGGGTTTTAGCAATTTAATTTGTTCCATTAACATTTTAAACATATATATCAATATTTTTTTCTCTCTGCAATTGTTAACTAAAACAATGTTGGGAGTGATATGATATATTAATGTTTGATGCTGGGAAAGTATAGAGTGAAAACTTTTTGTTTTCTGTTTTTTTTTCGGTGGGTTCATAATATTTCATTAGCAGCACATCCCTAATGCATGAAGATTTTTTCTGCAATCACACACGCACGCACATATATATGTACGTGTGTGTGTGTAAACAAGTTGCTTTGGTCCTTTATCCATGGTCTTAACAAATAAAGGTTGCTTTGCATTTACTTCATGATCATGTGATTTTGAGCCTCCTGATAATTTATCCAAAAAAAAAAAAAAACTAATTTTGCCTAATGATTTCTATTTAATTGTGGAAATATTGACGTCTGTTTACAAGTTATACTTAAGGATTTGGATCCTCTCCACTATAAAAAAAGTAGTGGAGAGACCATTATTTTTAATCTCAGTCATTAATTATTTAGTAGTCGGTTATGATACAATCTAAATCTAGCACTCATCATACCGTCGTGTATTGTACTCATTCCAAATTTGCATTTAAAAAATTCACAATCACCAACTACATAATCAATCAATTAGATAATCAATGGTTGTGATTATGTAGTGGTCCCTCTACTACTTTTTAGATATAGTGGAGAGGATCCGAATCCTATACTTTTTAAGTCATTTCTGTCAACAGGTCAATCATTTTACACCTTCCATTTTTAGCTCATACTTTTAACAAATGTGTCAAGTTACATTTTGAACGCCTTATTTCTTTGAACTTCATTTTGAGGGGAATTATAGGGTTTATAATTAAAAAGAATCCTAGCGACAAATCTATACTAAACGAAACTATATGATTGTACCTTCATCCTGGCTTTTTGGTGTTTGATATTACAATATATGGAATGCTTCATCACTCAAAAGATATTTGACCAAGAAAAAGACAAAATCACCAAACCAGCTAGGAAAAAAAATCAGAGAGAATAAAGCTTGAGCAATGGATACACAGAGAAACCTCAACCCAAAAAAAAGTAGGGGAGAACAACTTTTGCCTAATGATATCTATTTAATTGTGGAAATAACGTCTGTCTACAAGCTATACTTAAATCATTGCTGTCAACAGGTCAATCATTTTACAACTTCCATTTTAGCTCAATACTTTTAACAAATATGTCAAATTACATTTTGAACACCTTATTTCTTTGAACTTCATTTTAAGGGGGGAGAATATGTTTGAATCTTATTGTTCAATCTGAATTGTAAGGATTATAAAAAAAATCTTAACGACAAATCTATACTAAACGAAACTATACAATTGTGCCTTCATCCTGGTTTTATGATGTTTGATATTCCAATATATTGAATGCTTCATCACTCAAAAGATATTTGACCAAGAAAAAGACAAGATCACCAAACCAGCTAGTAAAGATAATCAGAGAAAGAAGAAAGCTAGAGCAATGGATACACATAGAAACCTCAACCACGAAAGAAAAGGAGAAAAAAAAGAAGAAGGAAGCGCAGTTTGTTAAAATTAAACATCTAAGACAAATTTTATTTTACCTGGAAGAAAACTGAAACGTGCACCAATATTTGATTCTTCTGGTCATGCAAAGATTTAAGAAACCAGACCTGATAACAATACCATTACCAAACCGAACAAGTTACACTCTACAACTCAAGATAGAGAAACAAATTGACGGAAATCAATTAATGTAGCAAATCATACAACAAGTTATTTCGTCACGAACCACCGGAATAAGTGCTTCGTGAATCTACCACAGCCTGTTTTGAATGCCATCCTCGATGCTCTCGATTTGGTTAGCCCATAGCTCCGCAGGAAATGTCATGCTGTTATAATCCACGATACTAACCGAAAGCTCGTTTTCTCTTCCGGCATTGTTGTTGAATTGAGCGGCATGATGTTTTGAAGCTGAACATTGTTCCACAACCCCGGCTACAAAATGCAGTGAAGATTTAAGATCGTGGCCTGATTCCTGCTCATTAATAGATAACAAGTCATTCCATTTGTTGTCTTGAACTCCTAGTTTCTTCGTTCTGGTCCTCTCCCTAGCTCTTGCTCTTGCCATGTCTCTCAATTCTCTGGCGAGTTCAGGTTGGCACGGAGCTCTTCTTGAAGATTCTCTCTTGGCTTTCGGTCTAGCCTTCTTGTGCTCGCTGGCCAAATGCTTGCCGCTGTAATCAGAGATGGTGGAGGTGTCCTCAAATTCCAACTCCAAAGTAGATGCTTCGGTGCTCTTAGAGCTGGCTCCGCCGCTCGAACTATGGCCTTTTGGCCTAGTGGCTGCCTTCAACTTGTCGATAGAATCCTTAGCTTCTTCCATGAGCCATTGCACCGTCTTGCTAGCCTTGTCATAGCCAAGCATGTCTTGGACATGGAAGAACTGTGGAGCAACCTCCAGATTGAGCCTCATTCTTCGGTCTCTCGGCCCTTGCGCCGTAACTATCTTGCTGTGTCGATCTTTTCTCGTCGCTCGCTTGCGGGAATTTGCAGCGCTCATGCTTTTGACCTTATTGCTGGGTGGTGGCGGAGCTGTTGGGGGTTTTGACAGGGAGTACTGAATACTTTCATCACCAAGCTGTGGGAAGACAAGGTCATGGAGAGTGTTCCCTTGGTTGAGCGCGAAGGGGGAGAAGGGGAAATCTAGAAGGGCGGAAAAAGGCCTCGACTCCATAGCAAAGCGATGAGAGGTTCAGGGTTATGGGAGGACCTGAAGCTCTTCAAGGGGCCGGGGGATTAGGGTTTGGAGCATAGATATAGATAGAGGAGTATAATTGATTTGATATTTTTGTGGAAGAACATGTATCTGGATAAGGGAATGTGGGTTTATCAGCACCCTTAGCTACATGAAATAGCACGCTTGTTGAGAGAGCTCCAAGGCTTTTGGGTACTCGTTGTTTGAGCTTGTGGATATAATAAAGAGGAAGAGGTAATCTAAGAGCACAGCATAAAGGGAGCCCTCATGATGAAGAAATGAGAAGAGCTTTGAGCAAGATGGTGATGGTGCTAGCTAGCATTTATTGGGAATCAAGGAACTTTCCTCTCTCTCTCTCTCTCTCTCTCTCTCTCACAAAATGGCTTGAGAGGGAGTGGAAATGGTGCATACAAAGTGTATGGTGCGTCTTCACGTGGGAGCAGTGAGAGGATGACCTCTCTCTCTCTCTCTCCCTCCCACCTCCCCTCTCTCCAGGAGACTCTTTCTCTCTCCACACTCGCTATCAAACTTTAGAACCCGTTATATTGCAGAACAGTTCTTGATAAAGGGGAAGCGCAGTTTGGTTTTGGACTGCGTATTGCATTAATGGGTGGGATTGAGACCGGACACATCTTGGAGGAAAAGAAAGATGCTTTTGATGTGTCGTAAAGATAGAGTTTTGCTTTTGTTGGTTTTTTTTTCCAGATATTGGTCTCCGAAAATCAAATCTTAAAAGGGTTATTTATAAAATTACTCCCTCAGATTATCACTATTTATATATAACTCCCAAATCATCATATATAATAACTATTAATTCTCCCAAATCACATAAGCGGGTTAAAATAGATCCATCTCGTTAGATGAGGTTACAATGACGAAAGAATATTCTGTTTCTTTTAACTTTTATAGTGAGCGGACCGTTATACCATTCTCTCAAACTCATAAACCATTATTTGAACCCGTTGAAGGAACGAGATTCAAATCCAAACCCATTAACCAATTAATTCATCATCTTTCCCATAAATAGTCCCTTGCCTCACACCTCCCTTTCAAAAGAAAAAATACAATCAAAAGTCATAGAATGCGGTTCAACTAATGTCAAAGTGGTGGAGATTCTGTAATCACTCTCCAAGCTTGACAATTTGGACTTCATTTGGACGTTTTCCTCCTTGATTTGAGACTATCGGCAAGAGAAAGAAAACTCCTTCCTCTCATCAGAGCGGGAAATGATAGAGGGAAGGAGGGAGGGACACACACACACACACATATATATATATATATATATATATATAATGCCACTGGCTATGAGCTGATAGCATATTTTACAAAATATGCTATCAGCTCTATAGCATGTGAGCCCCCACATCGATGTGACTAGTAGGGGACTCACATGCCATAAAGCTAGCAACCCATTTTGTAAAATGGGTTGTCAGCTCATATACATTTTTCCTATGTATATGTGTGTGCATGTGTGTGTATACACATACATTCATGCATAAATATATATACATACATACACACGCACGCATATATATATGGTTTTGAGGAATTAACTCCTAAGGTAAAATTGTAAGTGCACATCTATGGTTATTCTTAAGCTAGCCCTAGTTAGAATATGTGGACAGTTATATGAGGGGTCTAATTCAATTCATTATGTGATCTGGGAGAACTAATAACTATTATGATGATTTGAGGGAGTAATATCGAAATAACCAATCTAAGTCCTCTAAATCTTATAAAGTTGAATCAAATAGACCTCTTTTTATTTATTTTATTTTATTTTATTTATTTATTTTATTTTATTTTTGTGAATATGAAAATCAAATCTAAGAGCATCTCCAACCCAACTCCAAAAACCCAAAATGAAGCAAAAACTGCACCAAATCTTCCTCCAACCGAACTGCAAATTCAGCGTCATTTTGATGAGGTGCTACAGTGTTGCGTCAGATTTGGCGCAACACTGTAGATATGGAGATTTTAGTTTTTCCCAAGTTTGTCTTTATAGTGTGTTATAACAAATCAAATATTTCAACTATATCCTATTTTATAGTTTGTAAATAAAATGAATATTCTTTTTGGTGTAAAATTTGGTGTAATGGTTGGAGATGGAATAGTGATTTGGTTAAAAAATTACACCAACTTGGTGTACAAACTACACCATTTTGGGTTGGAGATGCTCTAAGACCTTGAAAGTCATATTTTGGAGTCTATCAATCATCGGGATCACCTGTGGGCTCCCAAATAGGCCTCTCATATTAGAATTTGTTATCTTCAACTGCTAATAAATTAACATAGGGATAATTGCCAATTGACCACCTTTGTATCAGCCAATTGCAAATAAACCTCTTAGTTTTGTTTGTAATTTTGTGCAGATAAATCCTCACCAGTATTTGTCCAAGCACATACAGACCCTCGTGTTGAACTTTTTTTTCACTCTTTTAAGAGTAAAATAATAGCAATTGGGGGGTCTATCTTCACCAAAACAACTATAAAGGATGCATCCGTCTCCTCAAAACTTAAACTTTTTTAAGAGTAAAAAAATTCACTCAATAGTTGCATTTGCACAAATAGAACTACACGATGTCTATTCACATTTAGGCTAAGGGGGTATTTTGGCAATTAACCCATAAAATTAACCATTGTCATGGTTTTCAATTATACCTAGTATTATAACAAATTTTTAGCTAATATATAAAAATTAAGTTCATCTCTCTCGCTCCCTTTTTTTTCATTCCTCTCACTTGTTCCCCTTATTTCCCTATATTTTGGTGTTTAACATTTAATATTTGTTGTCTTTATTGTTGTAGTGATTTCTAATTTCAAAGATGGGTTCAATATTTGTGAAGTAGAGATGAATTTAGTAAAATGAGCTACTAAGAGAGTAAACTGTGAGGCTCACATCTTCCTATGTGATAACTAGAATGGGCATCATTACATGTATATTTTTTAGTAGTTCATCTTGCAAAATGAACCGTTACGTCGTATCCGTGTTTTTCCTACAAAGATTCAAAGTTCATATAATATGAAATTTATAAATTAAAAAAATAGAGGTACCATTACCCTTTTAACTTACCAGTTATTAAATATATAACAAATTGATACAACTTATAAAATTATGAGACTTATTTAAAATAGGCTTAATTTCACTTACATGCATATAGTTTCCTCTACTTTGCGCTTATATACTATCACTTGTTTTTTATAGCATTTGTATACCCTACACTAGGGGTGCACTCGGTCCTGATACGGCTCAGATATGATACTTACCATATCCATATCCGCTTACCCATCTCGGATACAGATATGGATACGAATAAACCTCGGTAAGAAAAATTCATATCCATATCCGCTAAAATCGGATACGGTTACGGATATACATGCAAATATATGAGAGGATATGCATGTGGATACAAAACAAATATGAGAAAACTAGATATAGGAGAAAAACATAGTTCATGTGTTACAAAAGAATGCATTAATATGTTCATTATAATTGAAAAGTTAAGATTAGACATCATGATCATCAAAATTAATCACAAATCTATAATCTAAGAATCGAAGCTATCGTAAGAGTAGGACTAATATGTATTCAGATATTTCAGACACAGACTCTGATATTTCACTACAAAACCATATTTTTAACCATATCCTATCGATTATAGATTTAAGTAACCATATTTGTATCCTAACAAATACGATTACAGATATTTCCTCAGATACGGATACAGTTTAGCACCCCTACCATACACGTTTAATTTTAGTACAATTAAGCCGTTAAAATATATGTATTTTGGGAAACTTGTTTTAAAGTACCTACATGTTTTGAGGGTTGATACTTCCTCCCCTTTTTTCTTTCCAAATCCACACCCCTAATTAATTCGTTCCAAATCCACACCCCTAATTAATTGATATCAGGTTTTTCCTCTCCTTTTTTTCTTTCCAAATCTACACCCCTAATTAATTCGTTCTTTCTTAAAGCCCAATTCACTCGTTTCTCACGAGACCTCTCTGGACCTCTCCCTTTACTGCTCCCTGCAACTCATTCCTATCTTATCACGTGTCCTCATCTCACATGCTCTGGTGACAATTATTTTCCCCTCTCTCTCTATCTCATCCCGGCAAAGCCACTCGCAGCAGCTTTGCTTAAAATTAACCAAAATCCCCCTCTGACTCCGTGAAGACTGACTCTGCACTGTTTCGGCTGCTGATTGGTTCCGTACCTGTTAGGTCTTGGGCCAATGGGAAATTGCCAGAGCTTCAAAAGTTGAAAGCAAATAAATATATTTTTGTTTACCCATATACATGCCGTCATCTTCCATTGCTCTTGCCCTTTAATCTCTCTACATTTGCCATTTATGTCCCTCTCAAACTCCTACTTTCCTCCCTTTTTCTCCTGAGCTTGCGCGCGCGTGCACATGCTCTCTTTTGGTTTTTCCTTTGTCCCCTCAGGCCTACTCAGCTCCATTCTGATAGATAGAGCTCTAGGGTTTCTTCGGTGCAATTGATTGTTCTGCGTTCCATATAATTGCTCAACTTACTTAGCTGAGCAAGAAAACAAAAGTTTTTTTTTTTCAATTTTTAATTTTCCAACCCTATGTCCTGTCTTCATTTAATTTTGAACCCCACCCATTACAGGATCATCCTCAAATTCAAACTATGCATTATGAATTAATCAATATAAAAACTTGAACCGTGTTTAGCAAAAAGAGGGACATCAGAATTAGTCCAATTTGAGGGGAGATTTCCCAAACACCGCCTAAATGTAGTATATTTTAAACTCAAATGTAGCTAATGATGCACCAAATATAGTGTAGTTCCGGAAAAAAAATACTCCCAAGTATAGCGAATCAGGGGCTCAAACGGAGCTAATGATACACCATTTATAGCAACTAAGACATCAGTATCGCGATATAAACACAATCTTGTTCGTTTTGGTCGTGTGAAGAACGAAACTTAAAACAAAAATGTGTATGAAAATCCCGGGTCGGTCGACCGACGAAGGAGATCCGGTCGACCGAAGAGACTGCAAAAAATAAGCTTAGGAACACGCTCTAGCCGGTCGACCGAAGCTGTGTTGTCGGTCGACAGAGGGTGACCAATCAGTCGACCAAAGGTGATGCGCCGGTCAACCGAAAACATGCACGAAGACTCCGTAAGAAACTGTGTTCTGGCCGATCGACTGACACTCATGGTCCGGTCGACCGGAATCAATTTTTCCAATTTTTAGGTTCGTTTAGGAAACTGTTTTGGGCCAGGATACTACATATACCGTGATATGTTTTTAGGGTTTGTAGAACACGAAAAAAAAGAGTTTTTGACGACACTTTGAGATCAAAGAACTTAGAGAGAGAGAGATTTATTGTGAGCATTGTAATCTTCTTTAATTAATCAAAGAATTATGTGGTGTGGCTCCCGAGTACGTAGGCACGTTTGCCGAACCGTGTTAAATCTGGTGTTGGATCGAAAGGCTCTAGGGCAGATCTGAGTTGCTCGCCAAATCAGTCACCCACAATATATTGAAGGAGAAGACGACGATGAGGCTTATGGAAGCGCTCGAGAAGATGTATGAGCAACTGTCAGCCACAAACAATGTGCATCTCATCAAGACGTTCTTCAACCTCAAGATGACAGAAGGATGCTCCTTCACGATGCACCTCGGTGAGTTCAACATGATTATTGATCAACTTATCTTTGTAGACATCACGTTTGATGACGAAGTACAGGCCCTATTGATTCTATCACAGTTGCCGGATAGTTGGGCAGGTTACGTGACCGCAATTAGCAACTCGGCGGGAAAGGAGAAGTTGAAGCTGAGCGAGGTTGTTAGCATGATTCTATCCAAGGAGGTTAGAAGAAAATCGTTCGAATCAGAAAGTTCAGGTTCAGCCCTAAATCTCGAGTAGAGAGGCCGAAGCTAGAAGAAGGGTAATCAAAACAAGAATCAGTCGAAGTCGAAGAAGAAGAGGTCGAACTCGAAGGTTAGGCCTATCAAGGGAAGTGTTGGATCTGCGGTCAGGAGGGTCATATGTCTTTAGTCTGCAAAGCGTCAAAGAAGGATGCGAATGAGCAGGAGGCTCATCTTGTACAAAATGCCTTGATTCTTGTTATGGACTGCGATTCTGATTCATGGGTAATTAATTCGGGAGCCTCTTTCCACGCCACTGCTAATAGAAAGCTTCTTCAGAACTATGTAGCAATGGACTTTGGGAAAGTGTACTTAGGGGACAACGAGCCTTGCAATATTGTTGGAAGAGGTGACATGCAGATTCAGATGAAGGGCTTCAAGTGGAATCGAAAGAACATCAAACACGTACCAAAGCTGAAGAATCTTGTTTCGGTGGGCCAGCTTTGAGCAAATGGCTATGTTTCAACATTCACCGGGGATTCGTGAAAATCTCAAACGGTACTATGGTGGTTGTCCAAGGCAACAAAACCGGAATACTCTACCTAACTTCACATGCGAGTAACACCATCGTAATTACAGCTGGCAAGGAGAGTGTAGATCTGTGGCACAATAGGTTGGGACACGTGAGTGAGAATGGTATAAAGATTATACGCTCACAAGGAAAACTAATCTGCATCGATTCAATGGAAGTTGGTGTTTGTGAAGACTGCATCTAAGGGAAGCATAAGAGGGTCAGCTTTCAGAAGGGTGGAAGGTCACCTAAAGCTCAGAAACTAGAGCTTGTTCATACAGATGTATGGGGCCCAACTAGCATGTCTTCTCTTGACAGTTCGATGTACTATATCACCTTTATCGACAATCACTCGAGGAAAGTTTTGGGCATACTTCATGAAGCACAAGTTAAAGGTGTTCGGGATCTTCAAGAAGTGAAAAGTCATGATAAAGAACGAGTCAGATCTGAAGGTGAAGTCTCTGAGATCGGAGGAGCAACGCTAAGTCTGTCGGCACACCTCTTAGCAGTCAATTTAAGCTATCTGAGGAGCAATCACCCAAGACAAATACATAAAAGGAGCACATGAACAGGGCATCATACTCATCAGCCATTGGTAGCCTTATGTACGTGATAGTTTGCACGAGACCGGATATCACCCATGCAGTGGGAGTTATGAGAAGGTTTGCGAACAATCCAGGGAAATGGTATTGAGATGCCGTGAAGTGGATATTACGTTACTTGAGAGGGACTATGAATATGCCATTGTGTTTCAGGAGGAAGGAGTCGGTACTGCGGGGATACATGGATGCAGATTTCATTGGTGATCATGATACATGTATGTTTATACCTTAGCGTCGACATCAGTGTGTTGGGTCTCACATCTACAGAAGATAGTAATATTATCCACGACTGAGGCAGAGTATGTCGCAGTGACTAAAGCCAGTAAGGAGATGATTTGGTTGACCGGGTGCCTGGAAGAGTTGGGTTTAAAGTAGAGAAACGTGTTCTTTATTATGATACCCAGAGTGCTATACACCTTGCTAAGAATCCAGTATATCATGTCAGAACAAAGCACATCGACATACGATACCACTTCATACACTCGCTGATTGATGACGACAAGTTACAATTGGAGAAAATTTTTTGGGGAGCCAAAATCCTGTAGATATGTTGACGAAAGCAGTAACTATCGACAAACTGGAGTTGTGTGCAACTTCAGTTGGCCTTCACGCTTAGGAGACGAAGGCGAAGCCACACTAGGAGGATCGACAAGATCGCTGAGATGATGATGATTGAAGAATGGATTTATCTGGGTAGGAGAAGATGCTTGCGAAGATGCCAGGAGTTCGGGAGAGCTCGTTGATGGCGATTTTGTCTCCAAGTGGGAGATTGTTGGTTTTGGTCGTGTGAAGAACGAAACCTGAAACAAAAATGCGAGTCTGAAAAAATCTCGAGTCGATCGACTGACGGAGGAGATCCGATCAACCGAAAAGACTGCAGAAAACGAGCTCAGGAACACGCTCTTGCCAGTCGACCGAAGCTGTGTTGTCGGTCGACCGAGGGTGACCAATCAGTCGACCGAAGGTGATGCGTCGGTCGACCGAAGGTGATGCGAAGGTGATGCGTCGGTCGACCGAAGACATGCACGAAGACTATGTAAGACACTGTGTTCTGGCCGGTCGACCGACACTCATGGTTCGGTCGACGGAATCAGTTTTTCCAGTTTCCTGATTCGTTTGGGAAACTATTTTGGGCCAAGATACTTATATACCTTGATATGTTTTTAGGGTTTGTAGAACACGAAAAAAGAGAGTTTTTAATGGCACTTTGAGATCAAAGATCTTAGAGAGAGAGAGAGAGAGAGAGAGAGAGAGAGAGAGAGACATATTACGAGTATTGTAATCTTCTTCAATTAATCAAAGAATTATGTGGTGTGGCTCCCGAGAACATAGGCACGTTTGCCAAACCTCGTTAAATCTGGTGTTCTCTAATTTGATTATTCTTTCCTGCAAGTTTTTTTATTTGCGGTGATTTTCCTACTTGTTCAACTCTTAGCACAAGATACGGAAGGGCACGGGTTCGATTGTATGATTCGAATCCCCAACAAATCTCGGTTTGAAAATGATTCATTTTGGTTATTTCGGGTTTAAGGGATGTTCTAGAAAAGTCTGTAGGTTTAGATATAGATCAGGGCAGAACTTTGAGTTCATAAATTTAATACCCCAAAAAATAAAAATGGAAATTTATGACTGAAAAACAGGTACAACTCTATAGCTGTTTTTTGTTTGCAAATGGATAGTTTTTCCCCATCCATAGCCCGTATATGATACGACTTCCTTTCTAAAAGGATCATGACAACAAAGGTCACGTGGGGTTTCGGTCTTCTCTTCATGGTCCTTCCTTATTTTTGAATAATGGCTTAAATAAAAAATGTGAAAAAAAAAGAAAAGAAAAGAAAAGTCAGCTAGCTTGTAAATATCTGGCAAAGGATATTATGAGCAGATAGATGCATGTCAAAGGAGGCTAGATTACAATGAGGAAAGTGGCCGCCTGCAAAGAGATAACGAGCTACAGAAGCCCCACTGTCGTTGGATGCTATCTTTTGTAATGGTGGGAAAGGACAGCCCTCATTTGCCCACTCACCGAAGCCCTAAGTCCTTGATTTTACATTATTTTATATTATTGAACGCACTTTGGGCCACCTTTTCTCCTCCCATAGTACTGCCCTTCATGTTTTTTTATGTGATTTGCTTATGTTGTTGTCTTAAACCAAAGTGGAATCAACGTAAAACAGGTCAAGGGAATGATCACCTTGGTGATTAAGGAAGCGGCAAGGGCTTTTGTGCTGGGAATTTAACGCCGAAACCCCTAATGCAACGGAAATGCAGAATAGAGAACAGTACACCAAGATTTACGAGGTTCGGCAACTGCCTACGTCCTCGGGAGCCACACAGTCAATTTCTTATTTAATCTAACAAGAAATTACAAATCAAGAGCAAATCTCTAAACTGAGATTCCTCAAACAAACACTGTAGCTACAGTGTTAATACCCACAATATAAATCCCCTCTTCTCTTTTCTCTCTCTTCTTAAATTCCTTTCTTTATCTCCCCTCAAAACACTATTTGAGAGCTGGAGATCAAAGTAAAAATCGCTGTTGCGATTTCAATGGAGAGGAAAAGAACGCTGCTACATTTCTGGGAGTTCCGTCGCCAGAAGAAAAATCGGGGGAGAGAAGCAACCCAAACCCTAGGGCCAAAGGGGGTTTATATAGGCGGAGTTGATGGGCTGGCGACAGCCTGTCGCCAGCGGTGCAGCGGACGCGATGGTGGGGCGCTGACGCGGACGTCGGAGTTCCGAACGCGGGGGTCGAGCCGCGTTAACACCGAGGGTCGCGTTCCCCCCCAAACGAGGGTCGCGTTCGCCGACTTCGCCACGCTCGCCTGCGTAACCTGGAGCTCGTCGGAGCTCCTCCACCGTCGGAGGTTGGTATCCATCTTCAACCTAACAATCTCCCACTTGGAGACCAAACCGACGACAACAGGCTATCCCATCAAGCTCCTCTCCTGTGTGGCTCCGCCCTCATCATCTATGCATGAAGGCCAACTGAAGTTGCACACAACTCCAGTTTCTGAAGGGTCGCTGCTTTCGTCAACATATCCGCTGGATCCTTTCTTCCTTAGATATTCTGTTGAAATCCTCTAACAACTTGTCGGGCTCTGTATCTTCTGGAACCATTCTGCTCCTTTTTCACTCGATACACCCACTTGTTGTGACGTGCCTTCTTCCCTATGGGCAACTCAGCTAGTCCCCATATCTGGTTGGAGATCAGAGATTTCTTCTCTTCTTTGGCAGCAAACTCCCACTTGCTCGCATCTCCACTCTGACAAGCTTCATCAAAGCTTTCAGACTCTCCTCCATCTGTCAGCAACATATAATTCATGTATCTGCTGTTAGGCACAGGAGGACGAGTACTTCTCCTCAATATCGGAGCTGGTGCGTCGGGCTTCTGCGCACCATTCTGTCCAACAGGCTCTTCTGGCTGAGGACCTCCTGCATTGGGTTCTTCCGAGAGGTTATCCGGAACATCATCTGCATCTACAAATGTTGACTCGCTCTCTGAGTCACCGTCATCTGTCTTGTGCATGTCCTTGTACATCACCTTCTCGTTGAATATCACATCTCTGTACCTGATCACCTTCTTGTTTTCGTTGTCCCAAATGCGGTAGCCGAACTCGTCTTCACCATACCCGATGAATGTGCATTTCTTGGACTTGGGATCAGGCTCATTCTTGCCTTGATCACTAATATGCACATAAGCTACACAACCGAAAACTTTGAGATGTGAGAGGGTTACCTCCTTTCCGCACCATACCTCCTCTGGTATTCTGTGCTCCAATGGAACCGATGGATCTTGGTTGATCAAGTAAGCTGCTGTGTTGACTGCTTCTGCCCAGAACTGCTTCGGTAGACCTGACTGTATACGGATGCTTCTGGCTCTCTCTGTCAACGTTCTATTCATGCACTCAGCCACACCATTATGCTGAGGCGTGCCGGGCACGGTCCTCTCCATTCTGATGCCGTGCTCATAGCAGAACTTCTTGAATCTGGTGTCTTCATACTCACCACCATTGTCTGTTCTGAGTTTCTTTACCCTCAAACCGGTCTCATTCTCGACCATGGCTTTCCATCTTCTGAAAGCCTCAAACACTTCTGACTTTTTCTTCAGAAAGTAGACCCACACTTTCTGAGTGTGATCATCAATAAAAGTCACGAAGTAGTGTTTCCCACCAATCGACGTGGTGGTTGTTGGTCCCCAAACATCTGAGTGAACAAGCTCTAGCTTCTGCTTCCTGGGGGGTCTGCTACTTGTCTGAAAGCTAACTCTCTTCTGCTTTTCAAGTATGCATTCTTTACACACATCAATCTCTACTGATTGTAAACCTGGGAGTTTTCTCTTTGTGTGCATAACCTTCATCCCCTTTTCACTCATATGACCGAGTCTCTGGTGCCACAGCTTTGAAGTCTCATTGCCTGCCGCAACTGAGATCGAACAACGTGCACTCGCTGTCATATACAGGGTACCAGTCTTCCTGCCTCTGGCAATCGTCATTGCGCCTTTCGAAATCCTCTAATCATCACCATGGAAAGTCGTCGTGTAGCCTTCATTAGCCAATTGGCTTACTGAGATTAAGTTTCTCTTCAGGTCGGGAATATACCTGACATCCTTCAGCTTCCATACTGACCCATTCAGCTTAATCTTCACTACACCTTTGCCAATAATGGCACATGCTTGATCGTCACCAAGATATATATTTCCAAGGTTTCCGGTGATATACTTCTCGAGGAATTCTTTCTTAGAAGTAGCATGAAATGATGCTCCCGAGTCCAACACCCAAGACTCCTCTTTGCTCTCCAAAGAGCATATCAACGCATCATCTCCTCCTGAGGTGGAGGCAACATTCATATCTGCATTTGCCTCCCACTCCTCCCGTGCACTCTTGCACTGATTTTTGTAGTGCCCGGTTTTCCCGCACTTCCAACACTCGATAGCCTTCGAACTGTTGGGATTCCTGGATTTGGATCTTCTGTCATCTGATCCATTTCCTCTGGTTGAATTTCTACCTCTTGACTCTGTATGCAATACTGAAGAGGTTGTAGCTTCACCCGACTCTCTCCGTCGGATCTCCTCACTGAGAACCAGATCACGAACGTCATTGAACTTTAACTTTTTCTTTCCCGATGAGCTACTCACAGCTGTGACTGTAGCGTTCTAACTCTCTGATAGGGAAGACAAAAGTATCAACGCTCGAACTTCCTCATCAAACTCAATATCAACTGAACTCAATTGGGTCGTGACTGTATTGAGTTCATTGAGATGATGTGCTACCGATGCACCTTCCGCCATTCGCAGATTGAACAACCGCCCCATCAAATGGACTTTATTTGAGGCTGATGGCTTCTCATACATATTTGAGAGTGCTGCCATAAGACCCGCCGTGGTCTTCTCCTTCGTTATGTTAAACGCAACATTGCGAGTTAATGTCAATCTGATAACTCCGAGGGCTTTTCTGTCCAGAAGATTCCAATCTTCTTCCTCCATACCCTCCGGCTTCTTCCCCGAGAGAGGTTGATACAGATTTTTCTGATACAAATAATCCTCTATCTGCATTTTCCAGAATCCAAAATCTGATCCATCAAACCTCTCTAATCTCACTTTCCCTTCATCTGCGGCCATGGCTCCCACTTGAATCTGACTTCCTCTAGATCGTCTCACGCTCTGATACCAGTTGTTGGGAATTTAACGCCAAAACCTCTAATGCCGGAAACGCAGAATAGAGAACAGTACACCAAGATTTACGAGGTTCGGCAACTGCCTACGTCCTCGGGAGCCACACAGTCAATTTCTTATTTAATCTAACAAGAAATTACAAATCAAGAGCAAATCTCTAAACTGAGATTCCTCAAACAAACACTGTAGCTACAGTGTTAATACCCACAATATAAATCCCCTCTTCTCTTTTCTCTCTCTTCTTAAATTCCTTTATTTATCTCCCCTCAAAACACTATTTGAGAGTTGGAGATCAAAGTAAAAATCGCTGCTGCGATTTCAATGGAGAGGAAAAGAACGCTGCTGCGTTTCTGGGAGTTCTGCCGCCAGAAGAAAAATCGGGGGAGAGAAGCAACCCAAACCCTAGGGCCAAAGGGGGTTTATATAGGCGGAGTTGATGGGCTGGCGACAGCCTGTCGCCAGCGGTGCAGCGGACGCGATGGTGGGGCACTGACGCGGACGTCGGAGTTCCGAACGTGGGGTTCGAGCCGCGTTAACACCGAGGGTCGCGTTCCCCCCCAAACGAGGGTCGCGTTCGCCGACTTCGCCACGCTCGCCTGCGTAACCTGGAGCTCGTCGGAGCTCCTCCGCCGTCGGAGGTTGGTATCCATCTTCAACCTAACATTTTGGTTTCAATTGCTTAGAGGACCATACTCTCCCTTAATATTCTCGAGAAAAGGTAAGAAATCTTTTTCTAGTACCAAATAATTTTTGGATTTGTATCCTCTCTGGCCTCTACAACTATCAGAAAGTAGTAGAGAGAGAAACCACTTTCATCACAAACGTTGGTTTGTTTTGGGGGAAGTTATGATTCTTTTTTTTTCGGTTCTGATAAAAATGCTACAGGATGTAGCAACAGAAGAAGTGAATTGATTGAACGGCGGTATGTATGAAGTACTTAATTTGAACATTTTGGTCAATAAAGGGTGCCCATGAGAAAGGAAAATATGTTGCATCAAAGGGGAAAGGTTCTTGAGCACTACAACTTTATAGAGATGGCTGAAACGAAAATTATGCTTGCTAGTTATGTTCATATGACTGAAAGTTCTCTTGAAAGCATCAATCTCTTACTCAATTTGTACCATTCAGTAGCTTTTGTCTAGACTCCTACAATTGTTGATTAATCTTTATACTATTTGAGGTAGAAGCATATCCATGTAGCAGTGTTTCTTTAATCAGCTGGAAAGCTGCTTCCTATCTCATTTATATATTAGTTAATAGAGATCATGACTGTTCCTTAGATAGTAGTCAAAGGAAACGCTTGCAAACGTACTTTTGGATACACAGGAATAAGGAACTTTTTCCTAGCGAAGGGATAACATTTCTCATTCAATGCCCTAGACATGATCATAGGCTTGTTTGAAGTCCACCATATACGTTTGTCACTAAATTAAGGTAATGATTGTCCTAATGAGTATGATAAACACTCCATTGACGTTGAGACAAACTATATGATAATCTAGTCGTCTATCATTTAATTTGAAACGGAAGGTATATTCCAAATAACACTTTGATTCTATTAGTTGTCAGGAGATTGGACCATTTTTTTTCAAATTGCAATCATAAAAGAAGGGAAAGCAGCCATATATTTCATGATTAAATCATAGAATAGAAAAACTAGTTTCATGGAAAGATATGCAGAACTTAAGATACAGAAAGCTTATCTTGCTGTCATTCACTTGAGGGTGCTGGAAGTGTGGTCCGAGGTACAGAATATTGTAATTGCTAGGTTTTCCACCAAAACAGGAACACCATGACACCATTAATCGCGTCAAGTTCCACGTGAAAAGTCTTTGCTTTTTTTTTTAACTCCAAAAGAAAGAATGATTAAATTCCTGAAAATGGTAACAAATGTGCACGTGAATTACTTTAACAAATAAAATATGCATGAACAAAAGGATGATATATGTACTCAGCAAAATCATACTCCCTTTAAAAGCACGAGTTTAGGGAAATCTTTCAATGGTCAATATCACCCTTTATTATTTTGAATATTTCATGTATATCTTAATTTATCCTAATCATAATTACATCCTATCCTAATCCTATGTGAACTATCTATAGCTTAACAATTTAAAAAAATAATATAAATAAAATATATAAAACATATTTATGGTATTAGGTTGTTAAGATAAAGAAATTATACGTAGCTAACATACTATAATACATAAAGTATTGCAAAAAAATCCTAAAAATTTTAAAATTACACAAAATATCCAAAGTTTAAAATTATAAAAACCATCGTAATGTCTCAAAACTTAAAATAACAAACATGAAATTAAGAAATTAACAGCAGTTTGTGAAGAATTTAAAATTTATAGTTAACACCTCAATGTCTCAAAAATTATAGAAACACCCTCAAAAGTTCACAGAAAAGCACCCTAAAATTCTAAAATTTTAAAACTTATAACAAAATAGATGAATTCAAGGGATTATCATGATGCATCCAAAAAATTCTGACATTTCAAAACTTAAAACAACAAACATGAAATTAAAAAATTAACAGTAGCCTCTGAAGAATTTTAAAATTTCAATTAACACCTCAATATCTCAAAAATTATAGAAACACCCTCAAAAGTTTAAATTATAAAAAATCACCCTCAGGCACCTAAAAATATAAAATTTACCGAAATTAACCTCAAAGTTACAAAAATTGTAAAAAACTCCTTCAAAATTTAAAAATTGTAAAAAAACTCTAAATTTTCAAAATTTATAACAAGTACGCATCAAATCTAGAAACTATTGGTAGACCACTGAAATTTAAATTTTTCCAAAATTAATCTATAGTTTTAATAATTATAAAAAGACCCTCAAAATTTTAGAGTTGTATGAAATATCCTGACATTTAAAAAAATTACCACCAACACATGAAACATAGAAGTTACAACTACCAAACTTAAAACATTTCATACTTTCATACATTTCATACTTTCATACTCTCATTATTAAGTATTCATAAATTTCATACTTTGTTCTTCAAATACTAAAGAAATTAAATATTAATATTACAATTTAAGGCAAATTAGTAATAAAAATACAAGTATTTAGTTTAGATCTTTGTGAAAAATAAGAGGGACAAAGCAAATATAATATTATTGACATAGTAGAAACTTTTTTTGGATGCATATCAGAAAAATTCATTGTAGGAAAAAAAGAGATAACTTCTAATCTTATTTAAGTAATAAACTAGGAACACCAAGAGTTTCATATATATGAAATTAACATTTATTCTCATTGAAATAAAAAATTAAAGTCTATATTTTAAGCAGTTTGTGTTGAACATCGGAAATACATTTGACTTTTTTGTAAAGTTAAATAAGAAGATAAAAGATTAATGAGCCCAAAAAAGATAACAACATAAAAACTATAATTCTAACTTGATATCACAATCGATGTAGATGATGAAGACACGAGAATTGCCCAGGAAAAAGAAAAAGGTCAAGAAGGATTGATTTAGCTCAATAAAAAATAAAACAGAATGAATAAAAGATAATATTTTCTAAATATATTATAGAATAGTTTAATTATTTTGAGTGAAATTAGAAATCTTTAGAATGAAGTTTCATAAACTTTTTTAGTATTTTTATATGCTTATGTGGATGCTGTATTTTTATATGCTTATGTGGATGCTGTTATCATATAAAAGTATAATAGAGTTAGTATTAATCTTTAATTTATAATTTTTTATGAAGTCTATCAATGATTAGGAACAAACTTTATATTTTCTTTTATATCGTTGTAGCATACTTTCAGTCAATCATTTTGCCTTATTAGTTTTAAATATTCACCTAACACTATTTTAATATTTTTACTTTTGCAACACTATACTTTCTCAAATAAACTTGGCTTCATATCAGTCAAAATAATATAGAAATTTAAATTAGCTTCAAATTATATTTGTTTTTTTTGTCAATTCAAAGATCAACATGAAAATTTAAATTGAGTGTAGCTCATGTAAACAAACATAAAAAAATTGATATAAAAGTTTAGAGACAAAAGTGAGCACAAACTATTAAAGTGGAACCGATGAACAAATTTTACTTAGAAAATAAGCCAAAGTTACTTAATCATGGTATAAAATCTAGTATTGTTAAAATATGCAAAGAGAATGTTAATAAATGTAGACTCCTAAAGATTTTATGATATGATTGGTCGTGAGAAGATACTTGAAGTCTGGTGCAATACCTTCCATGGCGAAGTTGGAAATATCACTAGGACAATAGATACCTCTAAAAATTTAAAACTCCTTGGTTCTTCCTAGTTGCAGCGTGCAATTGTAAAAATTACCTGAGTTACTTCTTTGCATCAGCATGGAAATAGTAGCCACTGAATTGACGTACCAAGGCAAATACCGCAAATCTTGAAAATCAAACAAAACTATTATTGAAATGCAAACCAAACTGATGCAATAATGATACTGAAAGAGAAGTGCAAGTTCTTACGTATCAACAAAATAGGACCTTTTACAACTTATGGAAGTGATCTAGATTAAGCAAGCAATCAGTGATTCTTTGTACAAGTTCTTCCTTCTTTCCTCCCACCTTTTCGTTTTTAATAGTGAGAAAGGATTTTAGATCTGGAACAGTAAGTGATTGCAGAACACCCCTGCTATGGTAATCTATAACCTGAAAGCAATCAAAGCATGAGATTCCACAATTAATTTAAGGGAAAATCTTTTTTTAACCTAAAGTTTTACTTCAACTTATTTTTAAACCCATCTTCTTTCATTATGATCCATACACCCAAAATACAACACCCACTTATTTATAAACCCAAAGTATCATTTATTTATAAACCCAAAGTATCAAATACACCATATTTCTGGTGCTCC
>BQKN01001082.1:562000-574534 GCA_022839385.1 Asparagus kiusianus | reverse complement strand
CTAGGTTTTCGTGTGCAAGGAGGTCTTTGTGAACTTTGTGGCTGCGGTAGACCATTGGTTCACCTCAGGTGGAGGTGTTTGAGGCCATTGGAGGTGCTATCAGTCACAGAGTTGAGATATTGGAGAAGGGTTGCGAACTCTTCTAGTTGATTGAGGTTGTTCGCGGCCATTTGGGTGAACTACGTTTGGCTTGATTCCTTGGGCAAGAGGATACGTAGGCAGTCTTTACGATGCAGCCGGGTTTGGATTTTGATGGGGGTGAGATCAATTTGGTGAGTTGATACTGACATTTGGAGAGTGTTTGCATTCTCATTTGGGTTCTCGACTTGTTATGGATTGAGTCTGTTGTCGTGAATTGTTTCACGGTGTACTGGACACAACAAGTGAGATATTTGATTTGGTTGGTGTCGGCTCAGTTTTAGGAAAACTTCACCGAGGTGGAGAATTGTGATTGTGACGTGGGCCAACTCACCACGTGAAGAGATAAAAAGAAAAGAAAACGCGTGATGTTTAAAAGCAAGTGGGGGCCACGAATGCTGGTGTGAGGAGTTTTCGCATGTGAAGATGTGGGGACCACGAATATTAGCAGGAGATGATTGAAGACCCACCCGAACTGCAGCTATATATAGCTGCTATTTCCTAGGTTTTCGTGTGCAAGGAGGTCTTTGTGAACTTTGTGGCTGCGGCAGAAAAACAAGGACTGCGGCAGAAAAGCAAGGACAGAGTGCAGAGAGAGGGAAGAAAGTACGTTGAGAGAGAGGTGGCTGTCTAGGGTTTTGTGAAGAGAGAAAAAGTATTTGGAGGCTGATCTTTTCTTGTGAAAAAAAGCAAGGAGCCTATTTGAGGGTTTAGATTGTGAGAGTTGTAAACCCATTGTATTCTTTTTCTCTTTAATAGTAGATCCCCTCTCCTTGCCCCGTGGACGTAGGCAGTTTGCCGAACCACGTAAAAATTGGTTTGTTTGAGTTTGTGGCCATTGTAATAGTTTTAGGATCCCTCGACGCGCAGTCCTAGAGCTGACGAGAGGAAGAGCTAATATTCCACTTTGATGGGATATTAGGCTTCAGATTCTTGTTCCCTTTGAGAAACAAGAATTCTTATCGATCTTTCTCTCTTATTGTGCACCAGAAACTCTGCCGAAATTTTCGCTGCGCACAACACTTACTACTATATGAAAAGATATGATTATCGAGAAAGAAATAAGCATAGACTTATACCAAATATCCATGTGCGTCACCTCCAAATTAATACTTAACATGTGAGTAAATCACACAAAAGGATATAATTCATCAGACATAAATCTGCATATACTCAATATAATTTTATATGAAAAATATGCAGTGCACAATGCATAAATTCACCACTTACATTAACTTGATAGGCAATCCAATCCAATTCCCGACCATTCGACAGTGCCTCTAGGATTTCCTAATAAAGATTAAATTCAAACAACCATCAATACAATTCTCCTATTAAACAATTGATACATTAAACATACAAAGCCTATCCAAAAGATCATAATATATTACTAGCAAACTATTTTCTGTTTTTGCTTGCTACAAAAAGACAAAAGAGGCAATAGCTTCCATCTAAAATCCAAACAATTAATATTCTATATTCTATAAGTTACCTGCATACAACCATCTTTGTTAAATAATTTATCATATAAGATGATATAAAATCTATAGCCGTTAAAAGAAAACAAGTGCTGCACTATTACCTATAGAAGCCTAAGTAAGACATAGTCACGATCCCAGGAGAAGAGCGCTTGATAAACTCCAATAAAATAATATATACACACTCTCCGCTTCTCTTTCTAGTCACGGCTGTGTTCTTTCTATTTTCCTTCTGTTGGCTGCGAGAATATGGAAAACTTCCGACTAGGGTTCTGCTCCTTCCTTTTATTAGGTGTCTATATTCAACAAACCCCTTAACAAAAATCTAACTGCAACCAACCCCTTAATAAGCAAAAATATGCCACCATAGCTATTATTCTTCCTTTGCATAAAAGTCGTCTTACACACTTATAATTATAAATTAATACCAGGTTTTATACACGTGCAACGCACGTAGTTAAACACCATAATTGAGTATTTTTAGATTATTTTCTAACTAAAATTTGTTCCTCGGTTCCACTTTAATAGTTTATGCTCACTTTTGTCTCTAAACTTTAATATTGCGATTATTTATTTATTTTTTTGACGTTTGTTTAAATGGGCTACACCCAATTTAATTTTTCATGTTGATATTTGAATTGATAGAAAATAAATATAATTTAAAGCTAATTTAAATTTTTATATTATTTTGACCGATATGATACCAAGCTTTACTTGAGAAAGTACAATGTTGCAAAAGTAAAAAATATTAAAATAATATTATACAATGAAGGTGAATATTTAAAACCAATAGGCAAAATGATTGGTTAAATGTATACTAAAACGATACAAAAGAGAATATGAAGTTTGTTCCTAATCATTGATAGACTTCATAATAAATTATAAATTAAAGATTAATGCTAATTCTAGTATACTTTCATATGATAAAAGCATTTGCACAAGCATATAAAAGTACTAAAAAAAGCTAATGAAGCTCCCTTCTAAAGATTCTTAAATTCACTCAAAATACTTAAACTATTCTATAAAATATTTTAAAAAAATTATCTTTTATTCTTTATATTTTATTTTTTATTGAGCTAAAATCAATCATTCCTCACCTTTATCTTTTTCCCGGGTAATTCTAGAGTAGTGTCTTCATCATCTATTAGACTGTGACATCAGGATAGAGTTGTATTTTTGTGCTGTTATCTTTCTTGGACTCGTTAATCTTTTATCTTGTCGTTTAACTTCACAAAGAAGTTAAATGTATTTCTGATATTCAACACAAACTTCTTAAAATACAGACTTTGATTTTTTATTATTTTAATAAGAATAAATATTAGTCTCATATATATGAAATTCTTTGTGTTTCTAATTTAAGATTAGGAGTTACTTCTTTTTTCTCTATAATGAATTTTTCCGATGTGCATCCAATAAGAGTTTCTGTTACGTCAATAATATTACATTTGCTTTATCCCTATTATTTTGTCACAAAGATCTAAACTAAATACCCGCATTTTTATTGCTAATTTGTCTTAGATTATAATATTAATATTTAATTTATTTAGGATTTGAAGAGCAAAGTATGAAATTTATGAATGCTTACTAATTTTTTTTATATCTTCTATAGTGAATTCTTCTTTGATTAGGATAAAGTTATTAAATTATTCTTTAATGTAACTCAGTTAGTGCTTTTTTAATAGATATGCCTTCTGTTAATGCTAATTCAAATGATTCATGGACGTTTTCTGAATTTTAGATTTATTTTCGTCTCTTTCTCATTTGCAATGGAAATAGCTTGATTCTTTTGAAGGATATCTCTGAATATTCTGATAGTATCTCCATACGTAATTCATTGCATTCTTTTACTCAATAAATATTATTAACATCAGAGATTAATGTTTTTAAATTATAATCAATTAATGTTAAGCTATTATATTATAGTCTTTTATTATTTTTATGGATTTAAACATCTATTAATTAATGTTACTAATGTGTTTTGCTGCTCCATCTTATTAGTAAATTTTTATTCAGTTGCTTTAATTTATATGATAGTGATAATTTTTAAGCTATAATATTTTTAAAATTTTTATTCCCTAATCAGATATTTTTAATCAATGCTTATTGCTTTTGTTTACCAGTATTAATTAAGACTATCTTTAGATGCTGAAAAGGGATAGTAAACCCTAAATTGGAAATTAAATATATATATCTTAATAAAAGAATATCTAACAACTACACTTTTCTTTGTCAAGTTTTAAGATTTCAGCCTTTTTTATGGTTTTAAACTTTGAGGGTGTGATTTGTAATTTTTAAAACTTTAGGAGCATTTTTTAAAAATTACTTTTAAGTTTGGTAGTTGTAACTTCTATGCTTCTTGTGTCGATGGTAATTTTTAAATATCACGATATTTCTTATAACTCTGAAATTTTATGACTACTTTTTACAATTGTAAAATTGTAGATTAATTTTTAAAAAATTCAAATTTTAGCAGTCTACCAATAGTTTTCAGATTTGATGTGTACTGGTTATATATTTTAAAATTTTAGAGTTTTTTATGATTTTTAAATTTTAAAAGAGTTTTTTCTACAACTTTTGTAACTTTGAGGGTAATCTATTTAATCCATCTTTTAGGTGCATGAGGGTAATCTATTTAATCCATCTATTTTAAATTTTTAGGTGCATGAGGGTAATCTATTTAATCCATCTTTTGTTATTTGTAAATTTTAAAATTTTTAAAAATTCGGGATTGTTCTTTATAATTTGAATTTTTGAGTGTGTTTCTATAATGTTTTGGACATTGAGGGTGTTTGTTGGAAATTTTAAATTCTTGGGAGGGTGCTATTAATTTCTTGATTTTATGTTTGTTATTTTAAGTTTTGAAATGTCAAAAAATTTTAGGTGCGTTATGGTAATCCCTTAAATTCATCTATGTTGTTTGTAAGTTTTAAAATTTTAGAATTTTAGGTGTTTGTTTGTAATTTAAACTCTTGAGGGTATTTCTATAATTTTTGAGATATTGAGATGTTAGCAGCAAATTTTAAATTCTTCACAAACTGCTGTTAATTTCTTGATTTCATGTTTGTTGTTTTAGGTTTTTAGACGCCGGGATAGTTTTTATAATTTTAAACTTTTAGGGTATTTTGTGCAATTTTAAAACTTTTTAGATTTTTTATAATAATTTATGTATTATAGTACGTTAGCTACATATAATTTCTTTATCTTAACAAACTAATACCATGAAGATGTTTTATATATTTTATTAATATTATTTTTTTTAAATTGCTAAGCTATAAATAGTTCACATAGGATTAGGATATGATATAATTATGATCATTAGGATAGACTAAGATATAATAAAACAGTGAAGGACAATATTAACCATAGAAAGATTTTCCGGAACTTGTTCTTTTAAAGGGAGTATGATTATTAACTCTATTGTTTGGATATCTATTTAAACAAATAATAACTTAGACTTGATATCACTAGAAAATTAGGGATATTACAGCAACCAAATTTGAAAATTGCAAATATAATTTATTTCAGTCTAGCTCTATTGACATTGTATTTACTATGTATTTAGATGTGTACAAATCACTATTTTCAAGCTAGCTTATTTTGAATGGTTAATTGCAGGTAGACCCCCCGATGTACTGTTGTTTTGAAAATACTATCCCTCTAGTTTCATCGATGCAGCCTGGGTTAAATTTTCCTGGACTCATTACATTTATATAAACTCCCTAATCTCACCCAGGAGCAATATCATTCATGATTTCACTAGGGAGAGCCAAAAAGATTTTACCAAGGGGGAGTTTATCTGCAACAATGAAATTACCGGGGTAGTAATTACAAAACAGGGACTAGATGCTAATCGGAGGAAATGTTCAATTTACCATGGGGGTGTTGATGCTCAGGCGAAAAATGATATTTCTTCAACCATTAGATTCTCATAGGGGGTTTCACTAGTAATATATATCGGAATGCCAAAATAGCTAAGAGGTTGTCTTACCTTGAGTGAAGAGCTACTATAACTAAAATGTCTAAGCAATTTCAGGCTTGGATGCATCATAAAAAGTTATCTTATGCAAGCAGATTGCAACTTATCAGAAGTGCCATCATGGGGTTTCAAATATATTAGTCTAATGATTATATCCTTCCTAAAAGAGTTCTTGAGAAGATTGATACGCTATGTATAAACTGTTAGGAATCTTGACCCCAAGATTAGTTTATTTTGATGATAACAAATATTATATATTGTGTGTATTATGTGCTAATATTTGTTTTGTAGTATCAGAGCTATATCAACAATTATATTCAAAGAGATACTCAAGATATAGATGAATTCAAGGCAAAATGAAGCAAAGAAGAAGATATACTTTATTGTCAAAATGTAATTTTACATTTTCTTTGCTTAGAAATTTGTACAAGCCTTGATCACTCACACACATGCACACATATAGTGTTAGAACACACTAACGCATTCTTAGTGTGTTGGTTAACAATAGAAATCCCATATGTTAGCCATTAGAGTTTATAGATATTAAGTGAGTCTTAAAATATTTTATTTATACCCTTTAGCAATTAGAATCTGTAAAAACTCAAAAGATCAAAGTTGTATGTCTCTTCAAGAGCTTTCCAACAAATCTTAAATCACCTCATTCTGATATCGGATGAGAAAGTTACAGTTAAAATACTAAAAAGAAAATTCCAGAATCTGTGAGTTTACAGTGTAGTCGACTATTATGTCTTGTAGTCGACTACTAAGTAATTTTTTGACTTCATAGAGTCTGTTTAGACTCAGTGTAGTTGACTACTATAACTTGTAGTCGACTACAGATGCAGTTTTTCCAGATTTTAGGTTTTAAATAAGTGATTGTTTATAGCCGTTTTATGGACGTTAATTGAGTTTAAAATTATGTCATTTCAGAGGCTATAAATAGGTTTAAACATCATAAATAAAGCACCAAGTTTTCCATTTATAAGATTCATATATTGTGCAAATTAACTCTCTAAATTTTTAGTTTTTTAATCTGTTTTCTATAAAAGAGAGTTTCTGATATTGTATTTGTTCGTATCATTCTTAGAGCTTGTTTAGGCAATATTCAGAGAGTTAAAAAGATTGATAAGTCACTGTTATACGTTCACATCCACATCAAGGCTTATAGGATTAGAATTGTACATTGCTTCAAAGAAAGGTTCTCTCGGTTTATGAGAGGGGTTGATCTCTTGGTCTAGAGGTCAGTTTAACAATTTCCATGGTCTTGTCAATTGGGTTTACAATTTGCATGGTCTTGCAAATTGGTCAAGTTTACTTTTGATTTTGTAAGGTTTCAAAATCATAGTGAAAACTCTCAAGCGGGATTTGCATGGGGACTAGATGTACACCGAGGAGGTGGAACCAGTATACATGCTTGTGTTTGTGATATTTATTTTCTGAGATTGTCATTCTTTCTTTGCAATTTATAATCTACTTTGCAAACTCACCCTCTAGTGTTTAAGTGTAAAGCTTCCACAGATTTTTATAAGAGCGCACTCTATTCTTAAGGATCACGATCCTACACTTGGTATACATAAGCAAAAACAGGACACTACATAAACTTTTTTCCTTGGAGCAAAATATGCCAGGATCCTAAGCATAGTGGATTGGGTATTTATTCAACAATTAAGATGGGGGATTCTTGGATGTTGAAACAACTACTGAAAGTTGGTGATCATGCCATTGCATTTTGCTGTCGTGTTGACGACTTGAAAAATATACTGCTCTAAGGGTGAGAAAATCCAACTCTCTATCATGTATCACCTCTTCTCCCCTCCCGCTGAGCCTGCATCTTGGTACGACACCGCTTGGGGATCTTCGAATCACCCTAAACATTCTATCATCCTTTGGTTAGATGCTCTACGAAGGCTACTAACAAAGGATACGTTATGCAAATTTGGTTTGATTGATGTCAACGAGTGCATCCTCCATACTCAAAATGTTGAGAAGAGCCATAATCATCCTGTGATCGGATTTTACTCCTTCGATGGTATAATGAGTGGTTGAGGGGTAAGGGCTACAAGCGAAGTTGCCTTCACCCAGCATCGTCGAACGCATGAGCTGGTTGCCAAAGAAATGTTGGATTTTTTGGTCAAAACTGCTACCCAAAATGAGTTTTCAAACTATATATATATATATTAACTACAAGTACTTTTCATAAATGCTTAGTAGGCTAGTGTAAAGTTTATGTTTTGATATTTCAAAAGGTCCCTTGTTCGAGGCTTGTCAACGGCAAGCCGAGAAGTATTTTATTTGAATTAATCCCTCATAAGTTCTAGTGGGCTGTGGGCCAGGGGCTGTGGGCCAGAGCTAATCGGCCTGAGGTGCTTTGTTAGGTGCATTTTGCACTTCGCACGGAGGCATCGGGGCGAGGTGGCGCTGTTTGGCGCCACGTTGGTTGCCACTATAGTCGCCTCGCAGGCTGCTTCGCAGCATGCAGACGAGCTACGTATTCGCATGAGGGTGACCCTAGCGTTCTCGTAATTTGATGATGTTCGTTCGTTCGACGAGGTTCGTCTGTCATACGAGGTTCGCTTGTTTGACGAGGTTCGTCTGTCATACGAGATTCGCCTGTTTGATGAGGTTCACTCGATCGACAAGGTTTGCCTGTCATACGAGGTTCGCATGTTTGACTATGTTCGCTTGTTCGACGAGGTTCGTCTGTCATACTAGGTTCGCCTATTTGACGACATTCGTTTGTCAAACAAGGTTCGTCTGATTTGATAAGATGTGACCCTCGCGTTTCGTAGCAATGAGTCCATTGATTGCCTCGTATTCAGGAGTTACTACATGCAGCAGTTACAAAAGCATCAAGAGCAATTTAATACATTGATGTTACAATCTTAATTGTCATTAAAAATTGTAACAGTCATATTAATTGCTAGTGACTCTTGAGCTGGCCTTAAGATCTATAAATAGTACCCTTGGGCAGCTCTTGGTTGCTGCTGGAAACTCTCTCGCGAACGTGGAATACGAACATCGGTATACACACGCGAGCTTGGAAAATGAACGTTGGATCGATGTTGCTGTTGCTGTTGTTGTGCTGCTGCTGCAGAAACTATGCCCGTAAGAACCCTGAAACTGAAAGCTTCTGAGATCGAGGAGCTCTTTTGCCTTGATCGAAAGGTCTTATAGATCGAGGAGATCTTGACAGTACTAGGTTAGTGCACACCAGAGTACTGTACTGTTATTCCTGAAAGCAGTTTAGCCTTAGGAACCTTGCACTGGAGTAGGTCAAATATTGCTTTAAGCATAGCGTTTCACAAACGCACAGCAGTTAGTTGAAAACGTTTAAAAAAACAGCACATCATCCTCCACTATTTAATTCCAGATTTAACCATAATTTCCAATAATCTTAAAGCAACATTTCAAATCTACTAATGGATCCTTCGAGGACTCTTGGAGTGGACTGTCTCAAGTTAGAAAATTTTGATGGATCTAACTTTAACGCATGACGTCGAAAAGTGATTTTTGGGATGCAACTCCTAAAAATGTACTATGTAGTTTCTGAAAAGAAACCTGACTTTGAAGAAGACTCTGAGTCTAAAGCCTCTTGGGATAAAGATAATTATTTCTGTAGGAGTTATCTCCTTAACTACATGGTTGATCATCTAGCAGATGCTTACACCAATAAACCCTCTGCAAAGGAAATCTAGAATGTTCTGGAGGAGCAATACAAGGATGAGGAGAAGCTTTCCAAGTCTCACCTCATTAACAAGTTTCTTGACTTTAAATTTGAAGATGACACTGATGTTTTGCCTTAAGTCAAAGAGCTCGAAAAGCTTGTTATGAAGCTAAAGGATGAAAAGATTAGTCTTTGTCAAACCTTCATTTCTGGTGTAATTGTCAACAAACTTCCTCCATATTGGATGTCGTTCTCCACGGACATTCGAAGAAGGAAAAGACAGGTGACTTTGTCTGATTTGAATAGGTTCATTTGGATCGAGGACGAGATTCGGACTCGCACTAAGAATGAGCTCCTAGCTAAGCAGAATGCGTCTGCTAACATGGTGGCTACTAACTCTGAGAAGAGTACCAGTTTTTCTTCTAAGAAAAAGTAATCTTTTAACAAAAAGAAGAATCATAATCCGAAGAAGTTGAATGTTCAGAAGAAAGATTTTAAGAAGAGCTGTAGGCTGTTTAAAAATCACAATAGATAGTTGATTCCCCATCAAACACCGATGATGGAAGTTACAATCTGACGACTTCCAGAAGGCTACAATTTGAAGACTTTCACGTAGAAGGTTACAATCTGACGACCTTCACAACAACTAATGAAAGCCCCAATTCAACAGCCTTCACAATCAACATCGGGAGTTATAATATGACGACTCTCATATTATCAAGGTGCCAAGACGAAGATTACAAGGTGACGATCTTTGCGACGCTCTAACAAAAGAGACTACAAATCAACGGTCTCTTCAAACTAAAATGCAGATATCTCTCAAACCGTAAGGAATTTGGCGAAACTAAGAACGCAAACCGAACCCTATGGGGTTGGTTTGGTCGGCTCCGTCTCGTCGAGATAGCCGATTTTCATATATAATTCGTCCAATTCCGACCTACGGTTTGAAAGTTATGACCTGTTCTTCGTAGCAAGTCATGTTCTGAAGTCCGTCTACAAGATCGGACTTCGTCAGAACATTGGACTTAGCCTGAAGCTCGCCAAGCCCACCTAAGGTTCGCCTCTGTATTACAGAATCAAAACGCACAGAGCTACGGCCCAACTCTGCGTTTTCAACATCAAAACGCAGAGTTAATCTTTAAAACAGCCAACTGTGCGTTTACAGGCTCAACTGTGCGTGTTCAGCCGATAACTCTGCGTCTCAGAGTTCATCTGTGCGTTCAGCCAATAACTCTGCGTCTCAGAGTTCATCTGTGCGTTCAGCCACCAACTCTGCGTCTCAGAGTTCATCTGTGCGTTCAGCCACCAACTCTGCGTCTCAGAGTTCATCTGTGCGTTCAGCCACCAACTCTGCGTCTCAGAGTTCATCTGTGCGTCTCAGAGTTCATCTGTGCGTTCAGTCACCAACTCTGCGTCTCAGAGTTCATCACGCTGCGCAGCCTGTGCGTTCGACCACCAAAATAGGCTTAACTCTGCGTTTTCAGCCTAAAACGCAGAGTTCGGACCCTGAACGCTATTTCTCAGTGTTTGACTCGTTCAAAGCACGAACTGAACAGTTCTAGGAACTGTTTTCCCCCACGATCTGAGGGATTTCCGCCCCACTTAGGAGCGGATTAAGGGGGTGGTTACCACCCGTAACCCCCCTATAAATATCAGAAACTCAATTGAGTTAAGGGGGATTTTTGGGATTTTGAGGGGGATTTGGATCTCATCAAAGGATCGAATTTTTCTCATCAACAAGGAGGAGATTCGGTCATTCTTTGAAGGAACTTTTCCAGATCTGAAGCTTTGCAGCAAAGGGGGAGATCTAGGAGCTTGGGAGATCCGCAACAAGAGCTTCTTCGGCCTTGGCTTGTCAAACCGACTTTCGGTTTAAATCAACTCTTTCAAAGAGTTTTAAACTCGATCTGAGTTATCAACTCGTCCAGAGTTTTAAAACTTGCTTTGCAAGTTCTTCTAAACTCGGTCAGAGTTTTCATACTTGATGTGCAAGTTCTTCTAAACTCGGTTAGAGTTTTAAGACTTGCCACGCAAGTTCTCCACAGCGTCAAATCGTGAGGAGAAGACCATGTTCCAGTGAATCAAGACGTTCGGATCGTCAACGGAGAGCAAACTCGACGCGATCAATCGAGGGAGGCACTCCATCGCCACCGTGAAGAACCCAGAATTAAACAAAGGGGAGAATCAAATTCAATCTCCTCTCTTTTGTAATCGGAATCCAAATTGTAATTGATTTTGAGAGAATACAAGTCAAATTTTCTTTCATTGTCTTTTTACTGCAAATTTCCAACAAACAAGAGCGACAAACGTTTTAATTGTGGGAGTAAGGACATTTTGCCAAAGACTACAAAGCACCAAAGAAGGGAACAGTACAAAATGTTAATTAGCTTGACAATTGTGTGGCTATGCTCTTTCAGGTGACAACTCCCAGCAAAGTCTCTGGTTGGTGGTTAGATACAGGTGGTACATGTCATTTTTGCTCCAACAGTGATATATTCTCTTCCTATGTTGCTGCCAAAGAGAACGTATCAATAGTTGATCGTTCTGTGGTTCCTGTTTTTGGAATTGGGACTATGGTGCTGACTCTTTCTTCAGGGAATATGTAATGACCGTGAATTTTTATACTAGTTAAAATATTTTTTTTGTATTTTAAAATATTTAATTATGATTTTTAAAAGAGTATTTGTATTTTTCTTAAATTTCTATAATTTTCTATGATTTAAAGTCTAAGTTTTATATTTATTTAAATGATATTAATATTTATAAATTATTTTTATGCGGTGAAAATTTATGGAATTTATCTGTTGCGTTATCGATGCTGTTACATGTCGTTTTAAATAATACGTTGTATTATTTTTATTATTACGTATATTTTCCTATAATACGTTGTATTATTAATTACGTATTATTTGTATAATTTACTGTATTATTTCTACTGTTACATATTATCTGTCGTATTAATATAACTTATACTTTTTACTGTGTATATAATTATCTCATAATTATTTGGTTTTGAATGTAAGTAAATATATTTTATTTATTAATTATTCTCGTTTAATTATACAATATGGGTATATTTCGACTATTTCGTATTCACTGTTATATTAGCACAATATGTACGTTTTTATTTGTAGATAATTATTATGTGATTAGTTTAATTTTTAAATACCCGTAACTATTTTATTTTAATTATTTTTGATTAAATACCTAACCCTAACCCTAATATAATAAACACACACACACACACACACACACACACACACACACACACACACACA
>BQKN01001082.1:525863-536871 GCA_022839385.1 Asparagus kiusianus | reverse complement strand
GGCATTATCAAACCCTCATATTAACTTCAATTACTGATACAATTGTGCACCACAAGGAGGGTTAGCGTCATTGCCTCTGAACTTTCTTATTACCTCTTAGGGGCTGTTTGGAAAAGGGTTTTTTAGGGGGAAAGGGCTGGAAAGCCTGCCAAAAGTACAGCTTTTGGCAGGCTTTCCATCCAAATCGCAAACAAACAGCCCCTTAGAGCCTCTGATTTCCAAACAAACTTATCTCTTCTTCCTAAAATAAGATACAGGATGAACGCTCACATGACACGCTCACGTGACAGGTACAAACAAGAGCAAGTAATCCTGCTCGGGCATCTTGGCGCCATCGACACTCGCGACATGTACAGATAACAGAGAGATAACTCCGTTCGAACGCCAGAAGGCGAAAGTTCGGTAATAACGAGCAGCCAAGATGTTCGTTCACGGACTAATTAGTATAACAAAACGGCGAAAGTTTGGTAATAACGAGCAGCCAAGATGTTCGTTCACGGACTTAATTAGTATATAACAAACATCTCCATCATAAACAAAGGGCGAATATCGAGCGAAACGTGCAACAAATCGGTGCAGTGGAATTTACCATAAAGTAGGGAGTACAAAGGCGTAAAACAAAGCGACAAAAAAAAAAAAAAGAGGAGGAGCCCCTTTTCTTTTACTACTACTACTAGTAGTAGTAACAGTGCAGGGAGGCCTGGGCCCCCACCACCCCCCACAGTGGGCACAAAGTTGGGCCTTGAAAGCCCTATAAATACACCCGAGCACCCCCTTCTCGTTTCCTCACCACGCTAGCTCAACGAGCAAAAAAACAGACCCAACACAAGAAACACCCTCGCTCAACGGAGAGAGACGGATCATGTCTGTGGCGGTGTGCCGGAGCTCCGTGGCGTCGGGGTTCGAGTCGATACTCGCCCTCCCCGCCGCCTTCTCGGCGTCCGGCAGCTGGCTGTACCCGTCGCCGGCGCCACCCAAAAGCCCCCAGGCTCAGACGGAGGCTGATCAGAGGCCCCCGAGAGAGGCTGACCCGTGGGCCCCAACAACCCAGGCTCGGGAAGAGCCCGTAGAGAAGGAGGAGGAGCCGTACGTTCACCCTTTGACGAGGCGGTCGTCGGGCCTGCTCAGCCAGAAGAGCCTCGAGGTGTGCACCGAGAACCTCGGGTCCGAGTCGGGCTCAGACGACTACTTCTCCTTCTCCGACGACGAGTCCAATTTCAAGCAAACCCCTGCGGCGGCGGCAGGAGGAGGAGGAGAAATGGCGCGCAGGGAGAAGGGGATGAGGGGCGGCTGCCGCTGCTGCTCAACGGGCAGGGCGTCGGAGCCGCGGCGCTTCCCTCCACCGCTCCCCTCCATCAGCCGCCGCGACGGCCCCTGCCTCAAGATGCGGCCGCTGCGCAGGGACGGCCGCCTCGTCGTCGAGGCCGTCGCCGTCCCCTCGCAGAACTACCTCCAGGCCCAGCGCCGCGACGGCCGCCTCCTCCTTTCTTTCATCAACGCCGCTGCCGCCGCCACCGCATCCCGCGGCTCTTCCTCCGACGACGACGACGAAGCGGTCGAAGGGAACAATGCAACCGGAGGGGTGATGATACACGAAGAAGGAGCGCAGGATGATGATACAGAGGAGGAGGAGGAGGAGGAGGAGGAGGTCCAGGTCGTCGACAGAGGGACGGTCGTGGAGGTCAATGTCAGCACGAAGCCGCCGCAGCAGAACAAAAAGAAGGTGCACAGATCCTCGATCGTCATCAACAAATTCGTCAGCTTCACCCCGGCCATCGGCAATATTGAAGGCAGCCACACAACTCCACCACCACCAGCAGGGCGTCCACCTGCAAGGAGATCGTCGACCACCGCGGCCGCAGCGGCGGTCGCGGCCTCGTCTCTCATCGCACCGTCGACAGCAGGCGACGCCGCCGCCTCGTCGTCCGCGACGGCCGAAAACAAGCTGATGCTGACGTGCAGCAGCAGGAGGAGGAGGAGGAGGAACAGGGAGGAGCTGCTGCTTGACATGAGGAGGTGCGGGCAGCTGAGGAGGCCCCTCTTCTTTTGGGAGACCTGCTGCATTGCCACCTCCTCTTGAATCATCCCTTGTTGACCCTCCACACTAAAATCTTGACCCCCACGAGTCCTTCAATCATCCCTCTGATCTAAATTTTATCCTCTGCTAGCGGTCATTATTATTGTTGTTGTTGTTGTTGTAGTAGTTTTTTTTTTTTTTTTTTTTTACCCAAAATAAACCATGTACTTGGTATGAGCCTGGCAATTTTTAGTAGCGTACGTAGTAACCGTTTCCTATGTCCTCATTCGGTGTTCTGTTTGGTGGTTGAAGAAGATATTTTGAGATGATTTTTGCATCATCGTTTGAAGCAGAGAGAGAGACACTATTGCTGCACGGTGATGTATACGATAAAACAGAGCCCCCCCCAAGAATAACATTGCATAAAATTGGACACAGCATGAGCGTTCTGTCTCTTGTATATTTAAACTCCAAGATTCTACTTTAAAAAAAAAACCAAATAAATTTGAAATGATCACCTACACTTTGACCAGCTTTTTCTTTGATATCCCGTATGTTTTCGGTGTGCTAACTCGTGTATATATAAATCCGTAACAACTTTGTATGTTTTCGGTGTGCTAACTCGTGTATATATAAATCCGTAATAACTTTTTCGCATTTCACTGTCATCATCGTAGTCGCCCGTTATAACTAGATGAAGTCGATGAAATCAAGACCGGCTTCATCTTCGGGGGACATGAACATTATTATTATAGTGACTACAGATAGGTATGATGGTCTGAGTTGTGAGGCTAATTAAGATTACCTCACCTGATCTTTTCAATGTTAGGTACAAAGGGGGGGGGGGACATTAGTCGTAAAAATGTCACCGTCGTATAATTACGGGAGACACTAATAATTGGAGGACGAGAACTCAGCTTAAATTAAATTAAAAAGAAACGAAATTGGAAAAAAAAAAAACAGAAGTCAAGTGGGACGCAAGTTGCAAAGGGCACATGGGTTTTTTTTTTTTTTTCCTGCGTAGTACTAGTACCAAACTGCTGCGTCTCCGTGCACAGGTTTTTCAACTTTGGCATCAAAAATCTGCGGGTATTTAATCCTTTACCTCCGTTTGGTGTGCAGGTTAAGTTCACGCGTTTCTGTTCCTCGACCTCAGTTTTGTGATGCAATCAGTGAACGACAATGATAGGGCCGTACAAGAACAAATGTGTCAATTCCGAGTCCAGATTCCTGGCAGAACCAACATTCTGGAAATATTTTGATTCTGGCCTGTTTATTTGAATCATGCGTTACTTGTATTTTTATTGCTTTGTTTTGTAAGGAATATATTTTTTCTCATTTAGTTGATTATAAGAAAATATCAGAGAAGACAAGTCCGTCCTTATCGATAAAAACAAATCATACATAGTGAACCAGTTCCTAGTCATTATTACAGGTTTACAAGTTACAAAAGCTTGGAGATGATGAGCTAAACTTGAAACAAATAAAGTCCCTCCGGTTATTAGACCTTGTGATGACTGATGATTATATTTTTATATTATAACATGCTCCTCTAAGAAGGTGCAAAACCTAGATTCACGGCATGTCATGATGTCAATTTTAGAAAACCCGCTTTAAATTCAAGGCCGGTAAAACTTGAACCTCGGTTGCTCTGATCCCATATTAAAGTCCATCTAATACAAAAACTCTAAAGTTACTGTGAGGGTTGAATATTATATTTTTATATTCTAACACTGCTTATATTTCTTTATTACTCATAATGAGCAATGTTTTTCAACCCCCACCAAAAAAAAAAAAAAATCTTTCTGATGGAATCAATATCGAGCAATGTTATGGTGTTAGTAGTACCACATTTAGAGCCATTTCAGGCCATAAGACATAGTGCAGGGGATTAGGATTATCCTGTCTCAGACCTGCAACCATATCCTGAAGGGTCAATCACCTCAGTTACAGGCACAATTATACAGTAAACTACATTGGTGTATTCTAGTAATTAGTAACGGTGATGCGATAGCGTAACAAATGCTCTTCGTATTCGGCTAAGAGCTTCTCCAACCCAACTCCAAAAACCCCAAATGGTGCAAAAACTGCACCAAATCTTCCTCCAACCGGACTGCAAATTCAGCGCCATTTTGATGAGATGCTACAGTGTTGCGCCAGATTTAGCGCAACACTGTAGATATGGATATTTTGATTTTTCCCAAGTTTGCCCTTATAGTTTGTTATAACAAATCAAATATTCCAACTATATCCCATTTTATAGTTTGTAAATAAAAGGAATATTCTTTTTGGTGTAAAATTTAATGTAATGGTTGGAGATGGAATAGTGATTTGGTGTAAAAACTATACCAACTTAGTGTAAAAACTACACCATTTTGGGTTTTTGGGTTGGATGCTCTAAGCACGATACCCTTCTCAGAATCGATTAAATTGATTGCATAATAACGTAATTTCGCAGGCGCATACTTAAACTAAGTAAAACCTAAGGCGACTACCTAGTCAAATATCCCCCTAAAAATAGTCATAACGAGTTTGCGTTTATGAAATGAGATAATGACTAAAACATTTTATTCTTATTTGCAGAGATTTTGAATTAAGATAAACACCCCTTCACTCGACGTGTATACAGCCCAAGGCTACCAATGCTGATACTTTCCCCAACTTCTAAAGCTTCTTTGCAAATATTCTTATAGATAGGCAAGAAATAAAGTCAGTACTAATTGCATTGCGCCCCTTGAACGTATTCCCAATTCTATTAATTAATCTAAAGAAACTAAACAATCGGCCAATTATTTTGCACGTGGTAATGTCATGTATCACAAAAGATCAATCATTATAAATAAATAAAAAAAAAGAATGGCATTGAGTGAAATTGACCAAGCCACACCAAATCCTAGTGACATCATCAGCACCAAAACCAACCGAGTGGCCTAACTATCTAAACCGGTAATCAATTCATATACAACCAGCAACAACAAGACATTTATCTGGATCAGCTACATGAACCATATTCCTTTCATTTATTTCTATTCTAAATTATCGCCCCTAATAATTATCATATCCTTCTTAACTACTACTAAATAAAAACCTCCGAAATGGATTGATTATACAAGCGATGAAAATAGGGTTCATCACGCCTTTTCGGTAAACCAATCAAGCGGCGCCTTGTAAGTAACAGATGGCGGTTGATTTCTGTCAACCTACAGTAAAAGAGCATTTGCCAAGTTCATCTGATGCCCCACTTGCGACCAAATTAGCAGCGCCAACAAGGTAGCAACCCCAGAGATGCAATCCAACAGAGTATCCGAGGCCGAGGGTACAGCCAAATCCAGCAAAGGGATCTCATCATCTCACCTTGTTTTCAAGATCATCAACCGAACTATTTCGAGCTTGTCATCGTAGGACAACGCGCGCGGGGGTGGGCGGGGTCTAATAAGGCACCCTCTCGTATGGGGTATAATAATTGTAGAGGGCAGGAGTCCAAGTTGCACTTGGAGAGATAGCTCACGGGGATCTCCGTTGGCAATTTGCGAGATATTTGTCGGGCACTAGTTCGATTTGGCTTTTGAGTACGGTATCCATCTGGGAGCTAGCGAAGGCCTTTGCTTTTATTTTTAATTTTTTGCACTTTTTATCAGTCCAATTATGATAGGTTCCTAATGCATGATTGGTTTTTGGGTGGCGAAAAGGGGGGAGGGGGAGTATCATCCTCTAAATAATCACCCTATAAGTTGAGCAAGTATTGATGTTTTTCAAGTTCATGGGTTTCCATGGTGAAATTCAACCAGAAATGATGACAAAACTAAGAGTTAGCCACAAACAGTTGAGACAGCACACTACAGTAATCTAGATATTTCATAAACTGGAAAAATCACGATAAAATAGGCTCTATTGATTGAATTTCTATTGTACATTGAATGGGAAAACAAACAAAAAAATGACAGCTCACCACCACACATAAATTGCTCTCATCGAAACAATAAATACAACACCAAAACAAATGGAAAACCTAAGGCCGAGAATTTTCAAAACATACAACAAAAGTAGACAAACAAGACAAATTTAAAAAAAAAAACATACCATGGGAACGAAAAAACTGGGGTGGAAATCTTGGAAAGCATATATGGTCAAAACTGAGATGCACACTCGGGACTGTATAAATCAAGATATCAAACGGTAGGCCCTGAAAATAAGCGCTTAAGGATTGGTCATATTTTCATATGACACGCATATGGATCAAAGTAATTAATTTATGATGCAAATAATGAAACTCTTCAACTCATACCTTTGTAGGACAGCACAAAAACGAGAACTGTAGATTCAATTGATCGATTATACCACCTTTGCCAATGCAGCTAAGGCATTCGCATGTGGAGGCGAGAGAGCAGTTAGTATAGGTTGCATCTGCTGCCCATACGTTGATAGCAAGTGCGAAAATGTCATGCCAACTTGGGCTTTCACCTCATCACTCTCAGCAGAAGACACTGCGACTTGAGCAAAAACATGGACCAGGTCGGGTACTAGAGCAAGAATCTGTTTCAAATTCAAAATATCAGCCATGAGATGGTATAAAACCAACGCTCCATTCAGTTAAAATCCCCAAAATTTGAAAATTCAAAGGCAAACTGTTACCTGGGGATTTGATGATAATATTAGATTAGAAATGCAATTGTAAACAGTCATAGACTCCTCGCGATCTTCTTTCAGTGGCAAAGATTTTAAAAATACAGGCAAGACCTGAAAATAGAAAAATACATTGCTATCCAAAAACAAAGAGAGTAAAAAACTGGTCTGCGTAATTATTCGAGAAAGCAATGTAATTATTTTTGAAAAAGGAAAGAAATATGCAGATTTTGACCTGATTTAGAGGAATAGCCTGAGGTTGCACCATGATCATCCTAGCAATAGCACCAGCTGCATTATCTCTTACAGCAAAATCTGGTTCTGAGTCACCAAATAATGGATAAAGGGCACGGAGTATATCTCCATAATATCTGAATGTGATGAAAGTAGACATTGACAAGTAATGATGATTTGCATGAAATGCAGGTGCAAGAGGCTAGTAAAGCAAGCAAATGGAATTTAAGAACAAGTAACGAACTCAAACCCTACAAATTACAAAAACTTCAATGAGAAGGATACTTAAGGGTTGCTGTTCCGCCATTTTTGCAGATCTCACCAGCGCAGAATGCAGCATTTCGCCTATTTGTTGCTTCTGATGATGCAAGTTCCTTAAGTACCAAAGGCATCACTTTCTGAAAAATGAATTAATACACACATGAGATGAGATTAGCCCATGCAATAAAGATAGAATAGATATTCATAATTACTGGTTCTCAGAATAAACTCCTACATTCACATAACCAGAAATTGGAGCACCCATCCCCTGAGCAACTTCAGCCAGACAAGCAACCACCATTGTCCGGTCTTGAGGAGGACGTGGGACTCTCTGCAGTCAATGGTTTGGGTAAGGAAATTAACAGCAGCAAAGAATAAGTTGCTACTTCATTACATGGCATCTTCAATTTTTTTTTTCTTCCAGTATAAAACCTGTATCAGATAACAAAATAGCTCACCGCAAATCTCATTAGGGGATCAAATAAACTAGCGAAAATAGGCTCAAAATCAGAACCCATTGCCTTAGCAAAAGCAGGAAGAATATCTGATACTGCATCCATGAGCACTTCATCATGATCAATATCACCTTCATCCATATCAGAATCGGAGTCCACTTGTTGACAGGTTGAATCTTCTCGCAGCAGGGCAAGAGTTGCCCCAGCAAGTTGAGGGATATCTGAAATAAGGTTTCACATATTTTTGTAATTTCAACTAAGACCTTCATTAAATTTTACGTATGCTATATTTTAGTATTGATACCATATCATTCAGAACTATGATAAGCACCAAAATAATGAAAAGTTTAAACAGAACATAAAACCACCAAGGAGTTGAGTAAATCCTTACAAGGCTGTAAAGCCATGTAACCACATTCCTGCACAATTTCTGCTACACTTGTGCATGCTGCAGCAACAACTTCTTTGTCATCATCTTCAGTCATGGTCTTAATATAGATATTCAATGCAGTATCTGCATACAAAAATCAAATATAAGATAACTGAAGGAACAACAGCAAGAAAATTTAATAGGAGAAAGTCAAAAGATGTTTTACAAATCATCTTTGGAATATCTTTAACAATGGACAAAAGGTAAGAATTAACTACCTAGAAATTCCTTCTGCTTCTCCAAAACATCCTGCATGGCCAACGCAACAAGGTCACTTAGTGACTAACACAGCATTCTTCAATGGTTACAGATGAATGAAAAAATTTTAAGAGCACATAGTAACTGTGAAGTCATATAGCATTCTTAGACAGCAAGGTGACAGTCACTCAGTATGTCATAAATCAGTAACCTGAACACAACTCGAATGGTATTTTCCAGGATGTGGTTTTCAGTGGATCACAATGGCAACTTTGTTTTGCAATTCATACCAACTAGTACCCATTAGTGAGTCTGAGAAACCAAAAGGGTTAATTTCCTTCTTTCAATAAACAAAAGGATGATATTTTCTTTAGAAAAAAGAAAATGAAAGTGAATACACATTCTCGCACAACAACAATGCCCTTGCCGTATGATGAATACAGTATTATTTCTCGAGGAAAAAAAAGAAAAGAAAGAAGAAGAAAAGCTTTTTAAGCATTCTCTATCATGGGTACAAATTTATTTTCACCAGAATTCAGCCAAGAACAGCTCCGTCTGACTTAATTAAATGTGAAGGATTCAGTCGCAAATTTCATAAAGAAAAATAAAATAGGATATTACGCACTCACATTGCTTACTGCAGGAATAGCTCGTACTGCTGTCAGAACATCTGAAATAAACATATAAAACATTACATTAGAATGGAATCATAAAAGATGAATAGGGAAACAGGTAAAAGACAGAAGACTAACAGTGATATTACATGCCTTTGATGTTTGCTCAGGTCAGGTGTTACTGGAACCATCTAACAACACATGCAACTAAACTACCTAATTGTTTCTTTTCTAAAACCCACAACGTTAACTCAACACCTTTTCATCACCCCCATCAACTTCTCCAAATCAACGGAAACCGTGTAAATCTTTTTTTTTTCTTTGCCCAACACCTCCTCATCAGCTTCTCTTAGCAAGTATCTGCTACATCCAACCTCTCTGACAAAATACTAGGGGAGGCATTTAGCCTGAAACCAGTCAACTATCAGAAAGCGAGAATTGTTCAACCAGCCAAAGTTTGATCCTGACCAAACTGAGATCAATCTGATCAACCTTGCTCAATTATTTGAAAAGCTCAAACTTTGTTCAAGCTTGGCTCTTTTAGGTATTGGAATACCCTCGAACTTTTATCAAATCGAGCCTTAAGCTTCCCGAGTCCATTTACTGACCTAGTTGGAGGAGAGCCTACTTACAAATCCTTTAGTTTGCAGTCAAGAAGCAACCATCTAAAATTTATTAGAGGCAGAAAAAGACTAGAAGGGAAGTTTTGCGTAATATAGTAAAACAATGAAACCATACAATCATCAGCAAGACAAAACACTAAAGAACCTTTGCCCATGTTTTTCACTCACGCTACTGGTGTATAGGTTATACATGTTCACAAGTGTTGAGTAAGAGAAATTCAGGATAAAATGGCACAGTAAGCAAGTGCTAAGAAAATTACTATAGTACTTATTTTTTTGAGGTTGAAGCAATATAGTACATGAAACTTTTAAAGTTCACTAAAGGAAGCAAAGTTAATGCCTCACATAACTAATTTTCATTTAAATATGGGCTAATTTTCCAGGAAATCAGTCGCCTCCAACAGTATGGATATATCTAACCATAAAGTATAAAATTTCATTCATAATACTCACTTCTCAAAGCTGTGATAGCCTGAAGTCGAACATCTTCATGAAAATATCCAGAATGTCGAACTAAAATCCTCATGGATTCCTCCAAATAGCTTAAAATAATTAAGAAAAATTTAGTTAGAATGTCAAGAAGAGAGTACAATCAACACCACAGGTTGAAAGGATACGGTGCATAAGAACCCTTCGTATGAAGGGCAAATAAGCCAATAGCTTGGGTTGCGGCAGCCTTTTCATCCAAGACTCCTGTCCTTACGCTTATATTACGAACCCTCGGCTCATCATGTGTATCTTCATCCGAAGATACTCCTCCGAATCCATTATCAATACTGTCAGCATCATCGATGTCTACTGCAGATCCATCATCAAGGTTGCAGGAAGTAAACACCAGAGGAACAACATGTGAAAGATGCTGGGGCTGTAAAAGGGGAACTTTGAGGGGTTTTGTGTAGACCTCTTCATTCGGTTTCTGAATACAACCAATGAAAACGATGGAGGCGGAGGAGGAGGAGCGTCGGCGAAGATGAGGGAAGCGGAGGGGGTGCGATGGCCCGTGACGAAGATGAGGGAGCCTCCGGCGAACGAAGATGAGGCGAAGATGAGGTGCGTTGGCCGGCGGCATCGTCGGACTTCGACGGGGTCGGATGAGGCAAAGACGAGGGGGTTAGGGATTTGAGACTGCGGTGGGGGTAAGGGATTTTGGGGATGACTTTAATTTGGAGCTGGGACGAAAATTTTGGGGATCACTTTAATTTGGCACTGGGACCAAAATTTCGGGGATGACTTAAATCTACCGCTGGAATGAAAATTTTTGGGGGGAACGAAAGGAAAAAGGCTTTTAAATTTTTTTGGAAAAAAACTTCTAAACGGTTTTAACCGTTTGGGTTGAGATATCCCAAACGGTTAAAACCGTTTTCTTCAGCCGTTTGGGATTTTCAACAGCCCAAACGGATTTACCCGTTTGGGTTTATTATCCCAAACGGTTATACCCGTTTGGGCTATTTCTACTTGTCCAAACGGTTGTAATAACCGTTTGGACAGAGCTGTTTTGTACTAGTGTCGTACTCATAGTACACCTGCCCGTTCCCATCTTTGGCCTCCTTGGA
>BQKN01001082.1:484657-514983 GCA_022839385.1 Asparagus kiusianus | reverse complement strand
GTATATATATATGGAAACAGGGTATAGACCCAAACCTGGTCGGCGGCGAGCTTCAGGCTACCTCGAAGAGACTCAGGCAAGGTCGAACAGCTAAGGCGCAGGCGAGCTCGAAAGGGCTTCAGGCGAGGCTAGTTGCAGGCGAGCTCGAAGAGGGCTTCAGGCGGACAAGGCGGACAAGCTGCGCACGAGCTCCCCACGAGGTCCAGGCGAGCGGGCTCTCGTGGCGCAGGCGAGGTCGACGTCGCAGCCTTCAGGCGACGTCGAATCCTATAGGCAAGATCGAAGTCGTCGAGCGCAGGCGGGGTCGATTGAGAACAGGCGAGCTCGAGCTTGAACGACATCAGGTGAGCTCAAGCAATTCCCTCTGGCGAGATCCTCACAAGCGCGTTGTGGGAAACAGCTGGATCCAGCTATTGGCTAGGGTTTCCCTATTTAAGGGGAACCCTGTGCATGAGAACCCTTGCCCCCCCCCTCCGTTCTTCTTCTCAACGGTTTATTATGGCGACGACCATTTATTAAGCTCTTGTAGCGGAGATTTTTCAAAGGAAAAATCTAGTGATCCTGAAGCGATTTTCTCAGCGAATCTTGAGAGATTTTTCCAGTTGGGAAAATCTCACGCCTTTTGTAAGAGCAACATATAGTTTTTCTGTTGCTTCTTTTTAAGAGATCTCAAGTTGAGATATTCTCTCTGCGAGCTATGTGATCTTCTTTGATATAAAATAAAATTATTTGTGTGACTCCCGAGGACGTAGGCAAGTTGCCGAACCTTGTTAAAACTCGGTGTTCTTTTTTCTTGTAATTTTTTATATGCTATGATTTCTTCTTTCCACTTTCTTAACACAAGATCCGGTAAGATAAATTTCGCAGAGGGTTCATATTTGACAGATAGTCGAGTAGCTAAGGAGTAGTTATACCAACAATTGGTAACTTGAATCCCCAACAATTGGTATCAAAGCCTTTTGTTCAGATCTGTGCGTAAGAAATGGCAGAAGAAGGCAAATCTAAAATTAAGAAGTTTGACGAATCAGACTTCGCCTACTGAAAGTCATAAATAAAGGACTATTTGTACTAGAAGAATCTTTACTGTCCGTTGATGGGTAAAGCAAAAGGACAGAAGAAAGAAGAATCCGACGAGGATTGAGAAATATTGGATCGAAAAGTCTTAGGGCAGGTCCGATTGACCCTCGCAAAATCTGTAGCACACAATATATTAAAGAAGAAAACAACGGTGTGGCTTATGGAAGAGCTCGCAACAATGTACGAGCAACCGGCAGCTGTAAATAAGGTGCATCTTGTCAAAACGCTATTCAACCTCAAGATGGCAGAAGGATGTTCCTCCACGATGCATCTTAGTAAGTTCAACACGATTGTTGATCAACTCATCTCAATCGATATCACGTTTGATGACGAAGTGCAGGCCCTATTAATACTATCGCGATTGTCAGATAGTTGGACAGGTTACGTGATCGTAATCAGCAACTCGACGGGGAAGGAGAAATTAAAGTTGAGTGAGGTTGTGGGTACTGAGTATGATTCTATCCAAGGAAGTTAGAAGAAAATCAAATGAATCAGAAGGTTCAGGTTCAGCCCTAAGTCTCGAGCAGAGAAACAGAAGCCATAATAAGGGAAACCAAAACAGGAATCGGTCGAAATCGAAGAAGAAGTCAAACTCGAATGTGAGACCTATTAAAGGGAAATGTTGGAACTACGGCCAAGAAGGTCACATGTCTTCTACCTATAAAGCACCGAAGAAGGATAAAAATAAGCAGGAGGCACATATTGTGCAAGATGCATTAATTCTCGCTATGAATAGCGATTCTAATTCATGAGTCATTGATTCGGGAGCCTCTTTCCACGTCACTGCTAATAGAAAATTCTTTCAGAACTATTTATCAGTGGACTTTAGGAAGGTATACTTGGAGGATAATGAACCTTGTAGTGTCATTGGAAGAGATGATGTGGAAATACAGTTAAAGGACTCTAAGTGGTCTCTGAAGAATGTCAGACACGTACCGAAGCTGAAGAGGAATCTTATTTCGGTTGGCCAGCTTGGCGCAGAAGGCTTGTTACAACATTCATCGGAGATTCATGAAAAATCTCCAACGGTACAATGGTGGTTGCCCGTGACAATAAGACCGGAACCCTCTACCTAACTTACATGCGAGTGACACCCTTATAATTGCAGCAAGCAAGGAGAGTGCAGATTTGTGGCACAATAGGCTGGAACATATGAGTGAGAAGGGTATGAAAATTTTACACTCAGAAGGAAAGCTAACCTGCATCGATTCGATGGAAGTCGGTGTTTGTGAAAACTGCATCTTCGGGAAGCAGAAGAGAGCTAGTTTTCTGAAGGGTGGAAGACCACCTAAAGCTCACAAGCTAGAGCTTGTTCATACAGATGTATGGGGTCCAGCTAGCATGTCTTTTCTTGACGGTTCGACGTACTACGTCACATTTATCGACGATCACTCGAGGAAGGTGTGGGTATACTTCATGAAGCACAAGTCAAAAATGTTCAACATATTCAAGAAGTGAAAAGCCATGGTAGAGAATAAGACAGATCTGAAAGTAAAGTGTCTGAGATCAGACAATGGGGGAGGATATGGCCTGAAGGAGTTCAAAAAGTGTTTTCTGAACAGGATTCGTTTAGAGAGGATTACTCCAGGGACGCCGTAACAGAACGGCGTAACAGAAAAAATGAACAGAACGCTGACAGAACGTGCGAGGGGCATGCGTCTACATGCAGATATACCAAAAACCTTTTGGACGGACGCGATACATATAACAGCGTACCTGATAAATCATAAGTCATCAATTTCATTGAACTTTGGGATTCCGGAAGAGGTTTGGAGTGGTAAGAAGGTTAATGTCTCACACTTAAGAATCTTTGGCTGTGTGACATATATTCACATCAGTGATCATGACAGAGACAAGCTGGAAGCTAAGTCACTGAAGTGTATATTCATTGGGTACGTCATTAATGAGTTCGGGTATCGTCTTTAGGATGAGAAGAACAGAAAAATCATCAGGAGTCAAGACTTCATATTCAATGAGGAAGTGATGTACAAGAACAGAGACAATATCAATATTGACCAAAGTAGTGGGAGCAGCACTACAGATGCAGACGCATCCGAGTACATGAATTTGGATAAACTTTCAGATGGGGGAAACAATATCAATTCTGACCGAAGAACGAAGGAGACTCCAGGTGCAGAACCGACTACCCAAGACGAGGAGCTTAGGAGGTCATCCAGGATACCCAAACCGAATCCCAGATATCTCTCGTCTCTAGACTACCTACTTTTGACAGATAGCGAAGAACCAGAATGCTATGAGAAGGTTATGTAAGTGAGCGAATCTCAACAGTGGGAGCATGTAATGCAAGAAGAGATGGATTCTCTCTACTCGAAGGAGACATGGGAGTTAGCCCAGCTATCTGTAAAAAAAACCTTACATAACAAGTGGGTCTATCGGATCAAGCAAGAGAGTGATGGAAGGAAGAGATACAAGACCGGATTAGTCGTGAAGGGGTTCCAACAGCAGGAATGAGTGGATTATACGAAGATATTTTTTCCCGTTGTGAAACTCACAACCATCAGGATAGTGTTGAGCTTGGTAGCTGCTAAAAATTTCTACCTTTAGCAGTTAGATGTGAAGACTGTATTTCTTCATGATGACTTAGATGAAGAAATCTACATGAAGCAACATGTTAGCTTTATTAATGAAGGAAAGAAAGAGATTGTGTGTAGGCTTAAGAAAAGCTTATACAGATTAAAATAGACCCCAAGACAGTGGTATAAGAAGAGCGATAACTTTATGCAGAACAATGGTTATGACAGATGCAATTCAGATCATTGTTGTTACCTCAAGAAGTTCGAGTCCAACTATATCGTGTTATTGTTGTATGTTGATGCCATGTTAGTTATAGGATCGTGTTTACAAGAGATAAACAAGCTGAAAAAGAAGTTAGCAAAAAAGTTTGCTATAAAGATCTAGATGCAGCCAAACAGATTCTTAGGATGCGGATCAGCGGGGATGCGATTGAGGGGGCGTTGAAATTGAGTCAGTCTGAATACATTGAGAAAATACTTCAAAGATTCAACATGCAGAATGCTAAGGTCGTTAACACGCCCCTTGGTGTTCGCGGGAAAATTTGTGTCTTTTTTCATTACTGATTCCATTGTACACACTTGGTAATTGTTTATCGATTACAAAGATCCGGTCTTTTTATAAGATCCGGTTACAACGAAAATCAAATAAAAAGAAATGAAAAATTACAACTTTATTTCCTTATTTGTCGAACGAATCGCGAGCTCCTGTTATGCGGTCACTCGCTTTGTGTGGGTTCTTTGCCTGCGCCGGGGTTATTTGCCGTGGACCACCACGTGATCTCGATCCGGTCGGATCTACACGATATGACGGGTATTATTCCGCGAAGAAAATAATAGCCGGGTGGGGTACTAATTCGCCAAGGAAATAGTAGCCCAAGTGTCGAAATCGACCAAGCGAATTCGAGACTCTTCTCGGGATCTAAGAACCAAGCTTAGATCCGGAGGAAAATCGTGTAGATCTCAGATCCAGTCCCTCTCGAACTCTTGCCTTGTTTGGCGTGGATGATCGCCGAGCACCGGATCTCAAAGTCCAAGTCTTCAATCTTCCAAAGCTCCAATCTTTTTTAGATCTCAGATTCCAATCCGGCAGAGCTTCGACCCTCCAAAATCTAACCTCTTAACCAAATGAACACAATGCCTATTTATAGGCACTCAGAACTGTGCATTTGCACAGTTCTGGGCCTAGCCACCTGTGGGTGGCTCGGCTCTTGGCCGAACCACCCACAGGTGGCTCGGCTTTGGCCGAGCCCCCTTAGGCGGGTTTTTCGATTTCCGTCGTTCGGTTTGTTGTTCGGGTTCCGATTCGTTGTTGATTTGGACTTTGATTCGGTTGTGTGGTTGACTTGTTCGGATTCGATTCGTTTTGATCCGATTCTAAATATGGCAGTAAACTCACTTCTGAGTTCGATTCCGAAACCAATCTTGATTCGATCGTTATATCACCGAGTTCGCTCTTGTTTAGATGACTCGGTGATTCCCCGAAATGTTGGTTCGATTCCGCGTGCGAGTGGATGCATTCCACTGCTTGGGTGCGATTTGTTGGCTTCGTCGCCTCGTTAACCTGCTCCGTTGCGTATGGCTTGGCTTCGGCGTCGGCGGGATAACGGTCGTGCTTGGGTACGTCGCTCGATGGTCCGTTTGTTGAATTGGCGTCGTCGAGCTGTATTGTGGGACCTATAGGCAATTTTATACGCCTACACTTGGAAGCCAGTTCAAGTTATTTGGTGAGCAATCGTCCAAGACTGATACAGAGAAAGAGCACATGAAAAATGTGCCTTATTCATCAGTCATTGGTAGTCTGATGTACGTAATGATTTACACGAGGCCGGATATTACTCATGTAATGGGAGTTATGAGCAGGTTTACAAGCAACCCAAGGAAGCAACATTGAGAGACCGTGAAGTGGATATTACGATATCTGAGAGGGACTACGAATATGTCACTGTGTTTTGGGAGAAAGGAGTTAATACTGCAAGGATACGTTGATGCAGATTTCGCTGATGATCATGATACAAGGCGAAGCACCACGGGGTATGTTTATCTTTAGATTCGATAACAGTGAGTTGTGTCTCACGTTTGTAAAAGATTGTGACGTTGTCCACAACTGAGACAGAGTATGTCGCAGTGACTGAGGCGAGCAAGGAGATGATTTGGTTAATCGGGGGCCTAGAAGAGTTAGGTCTGAAATAGGAAAATAAAGTTCTTTATTGTGATAACCAGAGTGCTATACCCCTTGCCAAAAAACCAATATTTTCATGTCAGAAAAAAGAACATCAAGTTACGTTATCACTTCATACGCTCGATGATTGAGGATGGGGAGTTATAGTTGGAGAAGATTTTGGGAGCCAAAATCCTGCAGATATATTGACTAAAACAGTTATCATTCAGAAACTGGAGTTGTGCGTAATTTTAGTTGGCCTTCATATATAGGAGATGAGGACGGAGCCGCACGATGAGAAGATGCTTGTTAAGAGAGCTTGCTGGTGAAGGTTTGGTCTCCAAGTGAAAAATTGTTGAAAACAGGGTGTAAACCTAAACCTGATCAGCGACGAGCTTCAAGCGACCTCGAAGAGACTCAAGCGAGGTCGAACAGCCGAGGCGCAGGCGAGCTCGAAAGGGCTTCACGTGAGGCTAGTTGCAGGCGAGCTCGAAGAGGGCTTCAGGCGGACAAGCTGCGCGCGAGCTCCCCACGAGGTCCAGGCGAGCGGGCTCTCGTGGCGCAGACGAGGTCACATCACGGCCTTCAGGCGACGTTGAGTCCTATAGGCAAGATTGAAGTCGTCGAACGCAGGCGGGGTCGACAGAGAACAGGCGGGCTCGAGCTTGAACGACATCAGGCGCGCTCGAGTGATTCCCTCTGGCAAGCTCGGCGAGATCCTCACAAGCGCATTGTGGGAAACAACTGGATCCAGCTGTTGGCTAAGGTTTCCCTATTTAAGGGAACCTTGTGCACGAGAACCCTTGCTCCCCTTCCGTTCTTCTCAGCGATTTATTATGGCGGTGGCTATTTATTGAGCTCCTGTAGCGGAGATTTCTCAGAGGAAAAATCTCGTGATCCTGAAGCGATTTTCTCAGCAAATCTTGAGGAGATTTTTCCAGTTGGGAAAATCTCACGCCTTTAGTAAGAGCAATACATAGTTTTTATGTTGCTTCTTTTTGAGAGATCTCAAGTTGAGATATTCTCTTTGCAAGCTATGTAATCTTCTTTGATATGAAATAAAATTATTTGTGTGGCTCCCGAGGACGTAGGCAAGTTGCCGAACCTTGTTAAAACTCGGTGTTCTCTTTTCTTGTAATTTTTTATTTGCTATGATTTCTTTTTTTTATTTTCTTAACACAAGATCCAGTAGAGCAAATTCTGCAGATGGTTCATATTTGACAGGTGGTCGAGTAGATAAGGAGCAGTTGTACCAATAATTGGTAGCTTAAGGCCCTATTTGGCAACCAAAAAAAGTGTCTTTTTTAAGAGCTTGTGACTTATTGACTTGGTCAATAAGCTAGTAGAGGTGTTTGGTGATAAAAAAATATGAGGAGATTATTTTAGAGATTGTGTCTTTTGCAATTAGCTTTTGAAAAGCTACTTGAAGTAGCGTTTGTCTTTAAAAAGAAGCTGTCAATTAAAATTCTTCTGTTTTTAACCCTAATTTTTAGGCCAACCGCACCCAAAAAACCCCTCTTTCTTATTTCACGCGTGAATCTCTTCTGCCGTCAACAAAAAAATCCATCTAAGGAGGAATCGCGATTCTCCCCGATCCTATCACCGCCGCTCTCTCCCCGATCCGATCACAGCCGCTCTCTCCCCGATCCGATCACCGCCGCCGATCCGATCCGCTCCGATCGACAACGATTCGATCACCGTGATCACATAGACATGTATGTTCTACATTTCTAACAACCTTGTATCCAGTTATCTTGATACTTTGGTCTAGGTTTTTGCATAGTATAACTTTATACAAAATTCTGATTCCATAGTGATGGCATGGTCATTCAAGCTGCGTACTCGTATAAGATTAACAGGAGTAGTTTAACTTTTTTATGTTTTGTTGAATGGAAACCATAATCATCTGATGTTGATCTCTTCTGGATTGGAAATACAAGCTTAAAAACTTGTGCACGCATTAAAAGTGAAGGTGATATGGTATAACTTTAACTTGTTATTCTCCCTCAAAGTTAAAATCCAGAATTCATATGTCCACTAATTAAACGTGCCCAGGGTAATTATTGAAATTTGTCTCGAGTCCTATTTAGTCACTTCATTTCCTGCATGTGACTGGAAAATTCTGAGAGGCTTTATTGACATTGTTCGAGATCTCAACAAAATCTATGCAAATCTTGTTTAAATTTTGTTTTGCCTTGTATAACTTCTGCACATTCTCATGCATATCTCTTTCCCGATCATTTTCCCTCCCTCCCCCATTTTGTGTTTCTGCACAATTTCATTCTCTTATATCAGTCCTAAATATCCTTGCAAGATTTCTATTTTTGTGTGAGGCCTTTAAGCATGCGATTTGACATGAATTTGCATGCACATGCAAAGTCTTGTGTCCTTGAATATATAGTTTGTTTCTCATTGTTTTCTCTAAAATGCATGTGACTTGACATGATTACCCAACTTATCAACCAACCACGTAGACCACATCTTGCCATATATCCTCATTGAACACTTCTATGTATGCCATTTACAGCTAAATTGTCCCAAACATAACATAAATAAGGATCAAGAGAAGTGTGTGGATGATTAAGAGACTGGAATACATGCTAATTATTTCTTAGGATGAGAGAAATTCAGATATGCCTTTTGACTTTTGTTGAAATCTGTAAAATGGAGAAATTTAGCACCCAGAAGGCATTGATGCCATAAGTATTAATCCATATTCCATAGAAATGATATTATGATTATTACCATTTAAAGCTTAAAGAAACTTTTTTTTGGGTTCATGTACAAGCCACTTCTCTAAAATGTACTCTGTACATGGATCATCCAGAGTGTAGAAATTCTTGTATTGAATTTAATCTTCCAGTTTGAAATTCTTAGTTGTCAATAACTTGTCAATAATGACTTTGTTAGAAATTCTTTGTTACAAGGCATAATGACTTGTCAATAACTCTTTGTTAGAAATTCTTGTATTGAATTTAATCTTTCAGTTTGAAATTCTTAATTGTCCTAGAGCAATTGCCATATTAGAATGTAATTAGTGAAGAACTGTCGATTGAGGAGTCTGTTTGGAAAGAACCATGTAAGGATGAACTTTTAGGAGAGAACCATATAAAAGATGTTTTGTGTTTAAGGCTTGTTGGTTTTTTTCACTAAGCCCTCACGGTCCATTCTTAATCATGTAGTAATTAATTTTTACTAAGCTCTTTTTCATTATGATTAGAAATGTTGCTTCAGTTTTATTTTTTGGTGTTTGCTTCAAATGAAATAGAACAAATTATTGACATTTTCTTTTAGTTCTTTAAAACCTTGAAGTAGTATTATAATGTTTGTTTTTTTCTATATTATAGATGGAATCAAATAATGATGATGTGGACAATCAAAAAAACAAAGGTATTGATGATGTGGAGGGAAAGACATTTAACTGGACAAACGATTTCACGATTGTATTGTTGGAGCTATGTTTGGCATTCGTTGCTAAGAATGGCCGCAATCAACTATTCAAATGGCGAGACATTGCCAAAGACTTCGAGGCAAGAACTAATCGGAAAGTTAACAATTATAGAAGTTTAAAAAACAAGTATGATCAAATGAAGAGAGATTGGAGAATTTGGAAAGGTTTGAAGCAATCTGAAACTGGCCTAGGTTGGGATTACATAACTGGAAAGCTTGATTGTTCCAATGAGTGGTGGGAGATAAAAATCAACGTTAGTTGTTTTCTCATATAGTCATAATTGGTAAATTAAAGAAAAGTTAATATTTTGTTTGATTTTATAGTTTATGATATTGTGTAGGAGAAACCTGAAGCTAAAAAATTTCGTAACAAAGGGGTTCCACGCGCCATTGAAGAGCTATGGGATCAGCTATACTCAGATGTAGTAGCTAACGGGTCAGAATGCGTTACTCCCGGCATGAATCCTTCAAGCGTGGTTGTGAATGATGTACAATCTGGAAATGTTGAGGGGGTTCAAGGTGTTGAAGAAGAGGAAACCAATAGTGAAGAGGAGTATTTGGTGAGTATGATGATACTCAAGATCACGTTTACTCAGAATATAGTCAATACTCATCTCGCTTGGAAAACCTAGAAAGAAGTGAGGGTACTTTTTGGCATGAGTTTTCAAATGAAGTGCTTAATGCTGATAATCAACAACATAACCAAAGCCAAGGTGTTACCCAAGTACCAACTATTGATAGGAGGACTTCTAAAGAACCACAAAAAACTACCACAAAAACAGTGAATTCTGTGCTAATGAAGCGTAAAAAGAGACAATCTACGGGATCAGCAATGATGAACCATCATCTTGAAAACATGGTTGCATTTTGTGGTCGTGCAGCCCAAGCACTTGAGTCAGATTGTAGTGCTCCTGATAGCGTGACAAATACTCAAACACCAGTGAATTGTGCTGTAATGGTGATGAATGTTCTTAACAATATGGATGGTTTGGAAAATGGTAGTGCTTTGTGGTGTTTGCTGTTTATTTACTTGAGGATGCTATGAGAAGGGATTTTTTCTTTGCTATGGAGGATGATGCTTCTAGGTTGGCTTGGTTAAAGTTTATGTATGATATGAAGGTCAAGTAAATGTTTGAACTATTATGTATTTGTTTAATTAAGTGTGGTACTTTTAGATATTTCAGCCGTTGTATTTTTTATAAAGTGGTGAAGTTGTGTTTAATTTGGTTGCATGAATTCTTAATTTTATTGTTGTATGGACTGTTAAACTTTGTGGTTGTGTTTAATTTGCATTGTACCTTGTTTAGACTTATCTTCATTTTTTTTAAACTAATCGTTGTTTAGGTGTATTATGGATATGAAGAAAAGGAGAAAGAAAAAGCAGAGAATATTTTGGCTTATGACTACATGTACAACAAGTGCTATAGCTACATATTACTACAAATACATTTACAAAGAACCATGCATGACTTCGCATCAAAGAAGGGAAGATTGGATGAGAGAAATTCTAAATGGACATCCTATTCGATGTGTGAATGCCTTTAGAATGGAATCAAGAGTATTTGTGCAACTATGTGAAGAGTTACAATCCAAATATGGATTAACACCTAGTAGGAACATGACAGTGGTTGAAAAAATGGGTATATTTGTTTATACTATTGCATTGGGTCTCTCTAATAGAGATGTTTGTGAGCGATTTCAACGTTCTGGTGAGACTATTAGTAGAACCATTACCCAAGTTTTAGAAGCGATTTGTGGTAGAAATAAAGGTTATATGGGTCTTGCACGGGATGTTATACAACCAAAGGATCGAAACTTTCAATTCATACCACCTCAAATCGCCAATGATACAAGATACATGCCTTATTTTAAGGTAAACATTATTGTAATTGATACTTCATTTGTAAATTTTGATACGTACCATTATTATAATGATGAAGTTTAAATTATAGGATTGTATTGGATGCATTGATGGTACTCATGTGGCAGCATGTATTCCCGAGGCTGATCAATTGCGTTATAGAGGGAGAAAAGGCATCCCCACTTTCAACGTCATGGCTGTGTGTGACTTTGATATGTGTTTTACATTTTTGTCTGTTGGGTGGGAAGGATCAGCACATGATACACGTGTTTTTCTTCATGCGATTAACGCGCCAACAATGAATTTCCCTCATCCTCGACAAGGTTTGTTTTTGTTTTTTGATTAAATTTATTTACTTCGATATATTATAGTCATAATATTTCCTTTATTTAATCTCACTTTTCTTAAATTTTAATATAGGTCAATATTATTTGGTTGATAAGGGATATCCGGATAGACTGGGATATTTAGTACCGTATCCCAAAATAAGGTACCATCAATCGCAGTTTCAAAGAGAGGCGCCAACCAATGCTAAAGAAACTTTTAATCGTGCGCATTCATCTCTTCGTAGTTGTATTGAGAGATCATTTGGAGTCTTGAAGAAAAGATGGAAGATTCTTCATCAAATGCCACAGTATAGTGTGAAGACCCAAATTGATATTATTATGGTCGCATTTGCATTGCATAATTATATTCGCATTAACTCAGTCGATGATCCGTTGTTTACAGTGTTAGAACAGCAACCAAATTATGTACCCGAAGATGAAACTCAAGATGAGCTTGAGGATCTTGATGAGAATAGTAATTCTTCAAGAGGGACAACTTCTGAAATGAGGGAAGTTCGTGATAACATTGCTCACTTATTATGGGAGTCAATGTGATAAAATACTTTCAAGAGGGACAACTTCTGAAATGAGGGAAGTTCGTGATTTTATTACCTCTGTACTAAGATTCAAGGTGCTAGTTGCGTTTTTCTTTTGTCCATTTTTGTTTTATAAATGTCAGGTTTTAGTAGTATTCACGAAATCTGTAGAACGAAATTATTTTTCTATTTTAACTAATATTTGAAGGTGTAAGAAGTGAAAGGCCCATTTTTTCATAGGGCTCCTCATGTTAAGCTTTTTCTTTATTTCTGTTTATTCATTCTTTTACTGCTGGGCATTTCTGTCTCATTCTATTCCCTTCCCAGTTTTGTGTATTACTATTGAAGATGAAGTAGAAGGTCAGTGATATTGTTGTGATGCATAGTATTTTTATTTGTTTTCTTAGAATATTTTGTATAGTGTCATTCATACCGACCTCATATTGTACACCATTCCACATATGTGTATGATTTATTGAGGGCAATTGATTCTAGTTGTATCTTGAGCATATTATGTTATCAGATTTTTCTTATTATACTTTTCTTCCTTTTCCATTATGCAATTTTTTTATTAATGTGAATATGCAACATCTTTTGTTTATCCCTTCATAATTTTTTTTTCTTTGATGAAGACATGAAGATCAATGTGTTGCGCATAGCACTATTTTAAAAAACCTCCGCCTAGTCCGCTTAGGCGTACGCCTAGGCCTAGACGGTACCTAGGCCGCCTAACTAGCGCCTAGCGTCTAAGCGGTATTTAGACTGCCCACCTAGATTTTACGAGCGTTTAGGAGAGCATTGTCTGCTTACGTGGATTGCACCCTGTAGGTCTTGATTGTGATTTTATGTGTCGTAGCCTACACGTCCTCCAAACTCCATTAATCTCCAAATGTGAACACCTTCATTACCTCCTCCGACCTTCAGCAAAACCTCATCGATCACCACTTAAATGAAGAAAAAAAACGCCCAGAAACCGCTTAGGCGCCCGCCTAGGCGACTAAGCGCTGGGCGCCAAGTCCGACGCCTAGAAGCGCCCAGCGTTTAATGTAACATTGGCGCATAGTTTATTTGCAACGATGGCTCTTTTTCTTTTTTGAAATATTTTTTGTTGAAGTTTCACGCATCAAGAAATCTCATCTGTGTACATTTTCTTACTTTTATAGTGATAAAGGTGAGGAATGAAAATAGGCAAAAAGATTTAAAAACATAGGTTTGCAGGTACATATATCTGAGTGACATCAGAAGTGATGCAAAGTCTGGCTGGACCTTGTTCATGGGAAAGTCTCATCTTTCTATTATTACAAATTTGTATCTTTTAGAGTCTTAGCTTCCCTCCCAATGTGATTTCCATATAAAAGGACATGGTTCCGGTTGCATGAATATATCTAAGCTTATCTGGTGTAGAACTGAGATGTACCCATTTTATCTCTGAATTCTATAATTGCTTACTTTTTTATATGCAATATGTGATAGGTTAGGCTTATATTTTCTATAATTGTATGTGATAGGTTAGGCTTATATCTTCTATAATTGTACGGCTTACCCTTTTCATGATTTTCCCTTCTGGCATTTCATCCTCTGCAACATTTACTAGAAATGGAGCTAACATGTATTCTGTATGCGGTTTTGTTTTGTTTTCTGAAGAGAAATGGTGTTTATAGTTGCATTTATCAATGTTTCACTTTCTTGTATTAGTATAGATTACATTATATAGATAGTACTAAGGTACTGAGAAGGGTTCTGGTTGGGTTGCATTGTTATCTGTAGTAAAATTTTGTAAGGGCCATGTACAACTGAGCTATGTTAGTACTTCAGCAAAGATGATAGCCAAAATATAATTTCCCTAGGTGTTGCTACATGGATTTTTTTTTAGCGTCACTCTATCGATATTGTTGAAGAATACTGCATGAGATAAATTGCGTGTGTGGTGGTGTGTCTATATGTGTGTGTGTGTGTGCACACATGTACTTAGAGGTGTATATTAATAATATTATGTCCTTTTTAGTCATTTTTAAATTTCAGCTAGTTGTACAGCTACTTTTGCCAAACTGATCTACTTCAATCAGCTAGCTACACAGGTATCAGCTTTCAGCTATAATTTCACAGCTTTCAGCTAGCTTAACAGCTTTCAGCTATAATCTCGCAGCTTTCAGCTAGTTTTGCCAAACAGAGCCTAAATCCCCAACATATATATATTTGTCTCTGTATCCTGTCTTTTACAAATTTGTCATACCACGTGTCTGTATTTGTGTCCGCTCCCGAACCTTGTTTAGCATTCTAATTCAGATTGTAGCCATGGATTTGAAAGATATGTGGTAGTATAGAAGTGATTTGACAAGAGTCCAACTCATGTGTGTCGCGAGAAGGTTTGATATTGTGCCTTAACATAACAACAGTTCTTTTTTCCTTTCTTCTAAACAACAACAACAACAACAAAACTATTTGCCATTGAAAATTAGATAGGCATGAGATAGACACACAAGGGCAAGTCAAATAATTGGTAAAAAAAGTTGACACATGATTTAATGGTGTTAAAGCATGTGACCAGTGACTTACTATTGATAATGCCAATAGGCCAACCCTTGATTCAAAAAAATTGAGCATTCAAATGACAACCATTTTTTTCTGCAGAATGGAGGTGATGCAGTCTGCTTTACCTACTGGCATGAACTATAAAGGTTAGCATCATAATCAGATTGACACTTAAAAAGTTTTTCAGGCAAACAAATCAGGTCTATAGGAGGTGATGCAGTGTGTTTTGGCTCCTGGTATGAACTATGAAGCTTAGCATCCTAATTAAATTGACACCTAAAATTTCTCAGGGTATTGTACCTTTGTAGGCAGCTGATTTGCTTGCCTATCTGTAACTTCCTAGTTCCTAGATACCTGAATTGTTTGCCAGTAACCTTCAGTTTTTCACTTTAATTTATGGTAATGAAGTTACTCGTGTGTGACAATTAGATTAACCTCACAACTTTCATCCACTTATAATTGGCATCGGTACAGTTGGTCTAATAAACAATATTAGATGACAAAATAGAACATTTTTTTAATCAAAGTATAAAGAGTTCCTAGATATCTGATCATCAAGGAAGCTGAAATGTCCAAAGATAAACTAATAAAAAGGGCCAATGAAGAGTGACTCTAGAAGCCCATTTTTGATCGAACTATTCAAACAAAAGAAATATTTTTCACCTTCGAAGAAAAGACCATAATAATCGCACCTGTCAGATATTATGTTCAATGAATAAATGATTTAAGACCTTTGGTGCCTAACTTCATATCAGGAACCTAGTGCATAATTGAGATGACATCCCCCGCAACATATAACTCAGTCAACTTAAAGTTGATGTACTATCACATGAATTACCATCGATACATGACACAAACATTTTGAAATTTGATACGAAGGAAATAGGAAAAGAAAGCAAACAGAAGCACAAACGGCAAAACAGACATGCTCGTACAGCATTCATGCATACGTTTACTTGACATGAGGGCAATAAATGATTTATATCATATACTCACTTCTCTATGATCTTCTTGTGAACTCTGGCTGCATTGAAAGAGGAAAGGCAACAGATCAGGCCACTCCCCAGCAGGGACCGCATACTTTGCGATGATGCTCACAACATTTGCACTAGCGCGCCTGACTGGAGAGCTGTAGAAACATCAAATATTAAAGAACCATTCTACACTTTACTCACGGGATAGAGAAACATTCTAGCCTCACTGGATACTGTCATCATCTAAGAAACGACGAACATTGCTCTTATATTTTAGTTAATGTAACAGTAATATTCCTATTCATTTTCATAATTAGTACTTCACGGTCATCTTCAATCAAGATGTCATGCAAAAAATTATACTTTACTCACATTTTAGCAATGTTTAGTTGCTCTATAATTAATTACACAAAAATTCTCAAAAACTTATCGATAAAACCAGCTGCGGAAAGAAGCATTCAAGCACCAGCACGACCAATTTCGCTTCATACAATCACGATCAATTCAACAAACTATCGATGAACCGACGATCAAGAATCTCAGTTTTCGAGAGTGATCAATTCATAAAAACTACAAATTGCTCATATTTTACAGCGTTTGGTGACATTACAATGCACTCTACGATTGCGAATTCCATATCCTAAATGCTCCTAAGCCAAGAAACAACTGATGAATCACCGACCGAATACCTGTGCTCTAGAGTGATAGACTCGATCAGGGCAGACTTGATGGAGCCCTTCACGATCGGCGAGAGCTTCGGCCAGTGACCAGTGATCTTCTTGCGGAGGAGGACGGCGGCGAGTTGCCGGACGTTGGAGGTCTTCGCCGTTCGCATGTGGTGGACGAGGGCGGGGATCGTCTGCGGATCCTTCAGAAGTCGCCGGATCTGGTCCTCCGCCTGCCGGCGGGCGTCGTTGTCGGGCATCTGGAATTGGATCAGCAGGAGCTCGAGAGATTGCGCCATGGCGCAGTTTGGGGGCTAGATTAGGGTTTGGGTTTTGTTTTTGGTAAGCTAAAACCCTAATTTGGTGACAGCGAGATTTCACTTTACCTGGTTTTGAAAGGGGTTTTTATACGTAGGAACTGATGTCTCCTGTCCTTTGATGATGATGATGGCGGGGTTTGGACTTCAATTGGGCTCGGCCCAATATTACTGAGATCCATCTGAAACTCTAAATATCCTCTCCTTTGGACTTGTTTAATTTATTTTTAGTTATTTATCTCGCCAATTTATGTTTTGTGAAGGTGACTGTAACGTCTCGAACGCAGGAAAAATGTAAACGGGTCCGTTTGTAAATATTTGCTAACTCTACGGGTTGTAAAACATGTTAGCAATTGTATGCACAGTAAATATTGCAAGAAATTCTCTCTCAAAAGCGTCATTTGGATATCTAAATTTGTATGGTAGGAAATACATTTCAAATCCAAATCCAATATTTCGTTATGTAACTGGATTTGCATATTTTGTTGCAAAAAATGTATTTCAAACGTGTTATGTCAATAACTATCCTAAGTACATATCTTCCCTCTGGAGTCGACACGTGTCCTGAGTCAACACTAACTATTAGGTGGACTCACCCTAGCTAGAGGTGACTCGGGTAGCATGGGCATTCGTCCCTTCCCGAGTAGGGCCGAGTCGAGACAAGCTCCCACTCGAGCCGGGTTGACAACTTGTGAGGCCAACAAAAAAAAGCAGTACCAATTGTCCAACTCAAGAGCTGGACCGGAAGGCAGTTTGTCCTTAAACTCTTCACTAACGCCTGTCCATTATCGTCATTGCTCGCGCGCACAAGTAATATGACTCATCACCCTCCACGTCTCTTCGATCACCATCACATCAGATCGGTGGTGACTCATTGCGTCTACAGTCAAAACATATGTAAGTTATCTGTTGATGCAGCTGTTTGTCTGGACTCGGCCAGAGTTATGTTTCTGCCCCTCTCTGCTGGGTATACACGTGGGCTCATTGCCTACCGAGCGAAGGATCATACTTCGGGGCACCCCCTTAGGGCCACAGATACGCCTTTTCTGGCTAGATCTATCTGCACATTGACAACTTATTCAGTTCGTTCGGTTCCCCACTCAAGCTCTATACTGACTTGACCCGTCGAATGAATCATTGAAGAACCGAACTCCGATCATTTAACATGCTTGATTTGCACCTCTATTATTCCAAACAGAGGATCGGCCGTCTAAGGAGACGAGGGAACCCACATCTTCCATATCTACTTTAAGCCCCGTCACCAATTCGAGATTATTCTCTAATCTCGCTAGCTACCGAGTCCTGAACGGCTGAACAAGGTGCAACTCATGATCAGGTGTTTATTTATCTGAGGTTATAGAAGGATCTACATTTTCAGATTTTCCTCAACTAATTGATGTCCTGGCATTAGTTTTAAAGTTTCGGATTTGATTCAACTAATGGATCAACGCTGCTAATGAATCTCAAAGCAAAATCCATTAGTTCGGTTATCTCTGTTAAATCCACTCAAGCTCTATACCACTGCTCCTGTATATAAAAATATCAATGCGATTTATTTACAAGATAAGATATCAGTTTTTCTCAAATCTCTGTGTATACGTGTCAAGCTCATGATCTTTTTTGTCCTCAATCAGTTGCTCACGCGGCAACGAGTGCTCGAAGCTCTGACAACAGGGCCCCACATAAATAGGTGGACTTATATTGCGTGCATGAGCTCGAGATGCGCTGAGCGGCACAGCCACAGAGTTATTCTGATTCCTGAATATGACCACCAAATGCATGCATAGTACGAGAGAAAGTAGCTACGGAGGTGATATATAGTGCACGGAGACAACCCTTGACAAAATTAGCTAGTAGAACATCTAATGCAAAATTTACACTCTCGTACCTTAGATACCGTTTGGCAAAGGGCTAAGTGAGGGGTTAAGGAGACTTAACCCATTCTTAACCTGCCAAACACAACAAATCTATATAAGGGTTAAAGTGAGTTAACCCTTCATAATTTGCCAAACATAAAAAATATAGAAGAGTTAAGTTAACCCCTCTAGAGGGGTTAAAATGAGTTAACCCCTCAAAATGAGGGGTTTACTAATACTTCTATTTAGATGGAATAAGAGTTAACTCTTCTAATTATAAAGAAAATAGTCAAAATCATTGTTATTCCCAAACACTAAAACTGATCATAAGGGCTAAAATAAAATTTATTTAACGGGTTAATAATTTAGTCCTTCGGATTATCAAATGGGCTAAGTACATTAATCATTCTCTTTAACCCATCTTCATTAACCCGTTGCCAAACGGGGCCTTAAAGTTTACGACTTTTTATTGACTTTGCTAATGTTAACAAGTTTTACTGTCATTTGATATTTTGTTGACAGATTCTTTTTTTTTTTTTCTGTTTAAGTTGTACCAAGGCGATAACCACATGATTCGTTTAGGTTGGCTAAAAGAGGTAAGAGGGTAAGCGTGAGTTGCCAGCTTATCTAGTAAAATGAGCTACTAATTAAGAGGGTAACGACGAGTCATATAAGGTCCATTTGCTCTCTTAAGAAGAGCATATAGTGGGTCCCGCTGGTTGTCTATTTTATGATATAGATCATTTAGTAAAATGCGGTGTGTTACGCTTCATACTCATTTATTCACTAAAGCAATCATATTATCTAGCCAATAATACTAAAGTCTCAAAAAAAAAAAAAGACAAAAGTAAGTTCCCACATCATGTCCCGATATCAAATTTTGGTCCCCAGATTCTATTTTGGACTACACTTTGGATGCATCCTAAGGAGTAATACGTACGTAGGCACTGCATTAAAAAAAAAAGTTTCTTCAAAATATATCGATTATAACATGTACATAATATGCATGGAGTTGAGATATATCCAATTAGAGAATTATTCTGATCTCTGAAAGCCTTCACCAAATTTGAGGATACTACGAGAAAATAGTAGCGGTTGCCAGGGCGTAGTGCATGGAGACAACTTGACAACTTGGCTATGCTAATTTCCTCAAGGTTTTTAAGTGGGAGTGTCAGAGTTTCTTCATCCCACATGATATTGTTGCTACAATTGCTTCTTACTTTTTTAAATATTAAAAACTAAAATTGCTAATTTTGATAACCAACGTCTATGTACGAAATTTGACGAGTGAATAGAGTGAGATTCCACTTTATTAGCACCCCCCTTCTTTGAACATGTTTTTCTAACTTTATTTTGTGTAGCTTTGTTTGTTAGCTTTTCTAGCTATTTAATATATTCTTAAAGTCCTATGTCTCTGAAATCGTGATGAGAGTTGAAAGTAGGGGTGCATTCGGTCCGGATACGGCTCGGATAAGATGCTTATCATATCCATATCTACTTACGTACTCATCTCGGATACGGATACAAATATATCTCGGTAAGGAAAATTTATAACCATATCTGCTAAAATCGGATATGGTTACGGATATATAAGCGGATATACATACAGATACAAAATAGATATGAAAAAAGTAGATAGTATTGAGAAAAATATAGTTTATGTGATACAAAAAATCGAGTTCGTTAATATCTTCATTATAACTGAAAAGTTAAGATTAAACATCATGAACATCGAAATTAACCATAAATCCATAATCTAAGAATCAAAACTATCGTAAGAGTATGACTAATATGTATTCAGATATTTCGGATACAGATACGGATATTTCACGACAAAACCATATCTGTAATCACATCTTATCGATTATAGATTTGATCGAGTAATCATATCCGTATTCTAACGGATACGGTTACGAATATTTCCTCGGATACGGATAAGGTTTAGCACCCTCGTTGAAGGTCATAATAATATATTCCATCTAGCATGGTTAATGCACCGAACGTGTGACTAATAGTGATGCTAAGGCAAGCTCAATAAATACTCATCTCCCTCGATTTTAGACTCCATGCAGATAGAAAACTAAGAAAAAATTCGTTCAGTTTTAACCAGTAATTCGTTTTATTGGTCATGGGAACCTCAACCTTTTTGGTCAAAAGAGTGGAGTAGCGCTAGCTGCAAAGGAGGCGCTATGCGCCACAACGTCTTTTTCTAGCAGACATTGCTTTAGCTTTTGTTGATCCCCTTTTTAACCATTTCTAGTTCTTACATACGTTTTTGTTATCGCATGCTAATCATGGCAAATTTAGTAATTTTTGAAACATATCATGATCACCTTAAAAATATAGCTCTAGAACCTTCAAAATTACATTCCCCCCTAGTTGGGGGGTTTTCTGGAGGGGAACGATGGAGGTAGATATATATTGTCGCCTTCGTTGATCTACAATCGCCTAGTAGATGTGAAAGATCATAATAGTACTCATCATGATATGAATTGAATGACTAATATTAGCTTCCGTTCTTTCTACTACTAAGGGGTTGTTTGGTTCGTTTCCTAGATATAGGGAAATTCAATTCCATGTACAAAAACACAAGTTTTGAGTTTTCCAAACTTTTTCAAGAAATAGATTGTTTCGCTTTGGTTCGCACAAAAAAATTGGTGGGAAACCAATGTATTTATTTTTCTTGTGTTTGGTTCGCATGGAAAAAAGGGAAAACTTTTGTTTATATGGTAAAAAGCTGGTGTGGCTGCAGTTTTCGTCGATTTCACGAGGTTGGGGAAGGAATTTGGAGAGAGAAAAAATCTGATGTAGCGGTAATTTTCACAGAGTTTTCCTTCTTCAACCCAAGCGAACCAAAGATGGGAAAAAAACCGACGGAAAACTTATATCCTATGTTACCACGAAAAATCTGATGTGGAGACGATGTAAAACTTTTCCACCGAGTTAAAAAACGAACCAAACAACCCCTAACCTTCCAAACATTATACTTCCCCCTCTCTTACCCTGCTTTCTCTCTCCTATCTTTTAAATTTCCCCTGTCGGTAAGCTCCCCAAGTTTCTCTTAATTTTCTCTTACTAGTGAGCTCTCAAACATGGCGTAAAGCAGACATTGGAAAAAATTAGACGAATAATGATTCACGAGCGCGGATATAATAAAAGGGTTAATTTCATGACTTCAACTTGTGGTCCGAATTATTGCATATAACCTCCTAATTTTTTATTCCACTATATTCTGAAAATACTTTTTTATTCCACTGAGTACGTACCATCTGAAAAATATCTCTTTTAATTCTCCAGATTAGCACTGTTATACCGTAGAAATAACTAAGCATTAATCTCATTTCAGGAGATGACACGTGTCACAAATTAACTATACGCCAATTCGGCCCGACCCTCATGAAGGCCGAGTCGAAAGGCGTCTTTTTCTCAGATCTTGCTGCGAAGGTCAACTTTATGCATTTTTTCTTGGCGGATCGAGTCGAGAAGCGCCCTCATTCGGAGTAGCCAAATAGAAATGTGTATCTTCTTGGGGGGGCCCCCCCCCCCCCGAAGAGTCGAAATGAAAGATAGTCTTTCTCGAACCCCTCAGTGACAGTCAGTCACCATCATATTAAAACTACAAAGTCAAAGCCATCATTGCATCTCCTCCTGAGTTGTAAAGACTCATTGGAGCATGCTGGCGCCGCATCACTTTTGTTGCTGCCACAATAACTAGGAGGATGCCTTGGGTCGCCCAATGCCAACACCTGTAAAGTATCAGCTGAACAAGCCGACTACTTGGACTCGACTAGAGTTACGCAAATACCCTTCAGAATCTACTATAAATAGGCGCATTGCCTACTGTATGAATGCATGCAATTTTCACACTATAATCTACAACACTCACATTTCCTTTCATTGTTAAGAAGTTCTTTACTGACTTGACCGTCGAAGGGGCCACCGGAGAGCCCAACCCCGACCTTCTCACGCATCGTCTGTGTAGGATCGAACCCTCTGCTTAATAATCAGCCACCATAAAAGATTGAGGCGCTCTAAACCCTCCATAACTCACATAAAATCCCACTGTTAAACATCTGACATCAACAAGCACCATCAGCCACAAGTAAAAAATAAGGTATCCTAGACGAAAAATTCCGTCTAGAATGCTCAGAATTTCGTCTAGGATACGTATTCTAGACGGAATTCTGTCTAGAATACGCGTCTAGAAAGTTTTCATCTAGGATGTAGTATTCTAGACAGAAATTCCGTCTAGAATACATCCTAGAACCGTCTAGAATACATTCTAGACGGAATATTCTAGACGAAAATTCCGTCTAGAATACTACATCCTAGATGAGAAAATTTTCCGTCTAGGATGATTATTTTAGACGAAAATTTTCGTCTATGATACTCATCCTAGACGGAATTTCCGTCTAGGATGTTTTTTATTTATTACTTTTTTTAAAATAAGCTATCCTAGACGGAATTTGAGCATCCTAGACGGAATTTCCGTCTAGGATGCTATGCTACAGTAGTTTTTTTTGACAGATTCTACTTTGAGTGCATGTGCACAATATTGAACAACAAATTATATTCATATCCAACACAATCTAATTATATTCCAATATCAAATTTTATTATATTCAAATAATACATTCACCAAAATAGTAGAGAGATATATAAACTGTTTACAAACTTTTACATAAATTATTTACAATGGCTATGACACTGCAAAAGCTTCTTCAACTCATTCCCTATACATTTACTCAGGCCCTCTTCTCCTTCTTCATCTTCTTCCTCATCATTTTGAGCGTAAGCAAGAACTGAAATTTAAGCTCCTGTAAACAATCGATTTCCATATCAAAAATCTTACCTAAAATTTTTAAAAGGAACACAAAAAATAGGAAGAGCTAGAGAGTGTCACATGTGCCTTTGCTGTGCAAGTCCAAAATAAGTAGCCAAAGTATGCAATTAGGAAGGGTCGCTAGATATGGAAGGGGAGAGAATTCCTCCACTGCCTTCCTCTTCCATGGTTTGTATAGGCATTTATATGTAGGTTACTAATTGAACTCTTCATTACACAATTGATAAAAATCCATACTTGTCAAAGCTTATCATCCATAGCTTGTAAAGTAACCTGCACAATGTAGAATAATGTGTATCAGAACTCATTTCTAGTGCCTCAAAGAAAGTAATCTACTTATCAAAGCTTAGTCGCGTGGACCAAAAAAACTCATGAATGAAAATAGAACTAAAACTCATACCTTCTCTGAGCTAGTGATATGTTTTAATCATATTTGATATGCTGGTTACTCACCATAACTCCCGATACCATAACCTCTAGATGATAACATCAATAAAGGACTCCTCGTATAGCAATCTGCCCTTACCCAAAGCAGATAAAAAAACCCTACCATTTATCAAAAGAGAATTAGACAAAATGAATTTTTACTGCTGTCCATAGGGTCTAATTGGGAAATAAATGGAGTAGAGCACAACTTTGAAAGAGTACCAAAAGTGGAAGCATGATAACTATACAAACAGCTTAAAAACAGGCCTAAGTGAATACATCAGCCATATTGTGCAATAATATTGATATAAAGATCCTATTAGCGAATTCCACACCTCATGTATCAAAGTAGCTGAAAGTAATGTTTCTGCTTCGGCTGTCAAATGACGAGGGGCAACATTTACATGTCCTGAACATACATCAAGATAAGGTACATCATAGTTCGGGAAAATAGAACATGAAAATGGATGCACGAGTGCGATAAATATTTATCTTTTCCTCCGGATTCAATACTTTGCAACAGCAATGAAGCGTCCTCTTCGGATATTACATTATTTCCTCTAGTCCCAATAATAAGAAGCACAATCTAAAGATGAAGGGAGAATGGAAAACAAATAAATAACTAGACAATTAACAAAGGGTAGCAAGAACACATCAAAGGTTCTAATATAAGTTTTTTGTCACAAGGATACAAATATACAATATGGTGAGATCCTTTTGTTGAACAGATTAATATTAGGCAACTGGTGATTTAATACTCTAGAGAGAAACTGAAAAATGCTCATAAGAATATCAGAATATCAACATAACATCGGAAAATAAAACCCAAAAGCTAAGAAAATGTTATAAACACATTTGAAACTAGATGAGCTGAAAATAGATAACTGTGATACATCCCCACTGAAATCCCCCAATAGAAGCAACAGTTCAGTTGATAATTTCATCTCAACAGCAAAAATTAGGGCTTGTGCTAAGAAACTCAACATCAGGGCTTGTGCTAAGCAACAATTAGTTCAGTTGATAATTCCTCCCAGGACAAAGTTTTTGTGAACGACAGGTTCATGTGAGCCACATGCCCACGTGATTATCAATTAGCCTGTTCGGGTATTTGGGCCTGTTCGGGTTTTGTCCTGAACAAAAAAATTTGATGAGCAATGATTCCTATAAATACCAACTAGCTGCTAGGTTTTTTTTTTCGTTTGTGGGAATAGCAGCGTGGGGTAAAAGTCTGCGGAAAGAAAACAACAAAGGCAGAGGGTTTTCTCTTGGCGGATGAGCAGAGGAAATTGCGGCTGTTTTTGAGAGAAAAAAATAGTGAGATTTTGAGGAGAGAAAAAGAGTGATCTACAAAAGAGAGGTTAATTTCTTTTGGGTAAAAATTAGATCTTTTTCTTTGAGACGAGCTTGTGGATTGTACAAGTCGTCGGTGTTCTTCTCATAGTGGAATCTCCCCTCATCCCCTCCCGTGGACGTAGGCAAGTTTGCCGAACCACGTAAATCTCGTGTATTTATTGTTTTCTGGGTATTGGCTATTGCTTGTAGGTTCCCTCAATATTCGGTCTTAGAGCTGATGAGAGGAAGAGTGTATATTTCACTTTGATGAAATATATCACTTTCGATTCTTGTTTCCTTTGAGAAATAAGAATTTCACTATCTATTCTCGTTTCCTTTGAGAAACAAGAATATAGAGGTTGACTTGTGCTTTTGTGACAACAAAAGCCAGGGCTCTCTCTCAGGTGATATCGCTTCCGCGGCGGTGGGCGTGACTCTGCGCCCAACAATTGGTATCAGAGCTGTTATTCAGATTAGGAGTGGTGTAGCTTCTAGTTTGAGGTGGTGCTCAGCAATTTCCTGAGAGAAACGGATTTATTAATACAAGCGGAGAATGACGTCAACTAGCAAAACAGTTAAAGTGGGAAAATACGAGATTAAAAAATTCAATGGGAAGAATGATTTTTCCTATTGGAGGATGCAGATGAAGAACTCATAAATTTCGTATAAATTGCACAAAGCTTTGGCGGGAAAAGAGAAGAAGCACAAGGATATGTCTGATGAGGATTGGGAGGAGCTGGATCTGGAGGAGCTGGATCTGGAAGCACAGGCGTCGATTATCCTTTACCTTGAAAGGGATGTAGCTTTCTTGGTAGATAGAGAGGAAACGGCTGCGGGCGTGTAGTCGAAGTTAGAAACCACCTTCATGACGAAGAGTCTAACGAACCGGATCTATTTGAAATCCAAATTGTATACTTGCAAGATGAAAGAGGGCTCATCAATCCGGGAATACATCAACAAGTTCGATAGGATAATATTAGATTTGAAGGACATCGATGTGACTGTAGAAGACGAGGATCAGGCGCTTCTACTACTTCTATCTCTACCGAAGTCTTATGAGAACCTGGTGCAAACACTGATGCTTGTGGGAGATAATTTGACGATGGATGAGACTAGAACGGCGCTTCTAGCGGATGATCTTTAGAAGATTGCAACCAGTGACATGACTACTGGTGGTAACAAAGAACAAGCGCAGGGATTATTTGCTAGAGGAAGGAGCAATGAGCGAGGAAAAGGCAAGGGAGGAAAGTTTAGATCTAAATCGAGACCTCTTGCAGGAAGAGCGTGCTTCAAATGCGGTGAAGTTGGGCATTTCAAGGTCGATTGTCCTAACAAGAGAGTAGGTGGAAAAAAGAACAATAACAAGACCGAGAGAAGAGAAGGCAAGGAAGAGGCGAGTTACGCCTCGGAGGAAGGGAGCGATAAGGAATGCTATATCATCACGGGTGGCGAGGATACCTCCGGGAAGTGGATACTTGATTATGGTTGCTCTTACCACATGTCTCCAAATAGGAAGTGGTTTACTACCTACAGGAGCATTGATGGTGGAACCGTATTGATGGGGAACAACCATGCTTGTAAAACGGTAGGGCTAGGCGATATCAAGATCAAGATGCATGATGGAGTAATTCGAACCTTGACGGATGTAAGGCACGTTCCCGACTTGCGGAAGAATCTTATTTTAGTTGGTGCTTTGGACTCCGGGGGTTGCAAGATTGTAACAGAGAACGGAGCGAAGAGGGTTGTTCGAGGTTCCCTAACAGTGATGAAGGGTGTTCGTCATGGTAATTTATATACTCTCTCGGGTACGACGGTGACGGGAGATGCAGTAGTTGGAACTGAAAGAAGTGGTGGAGACCCATGTAAGCACACACGGTTATGGCATAGGCGGCTTGGGCACATGTCAGAGAAGGGTCTAGTTCTGCTTAGTAAGGAAGGTTTGCTGAAGAATCTGAAGAAACCTTGCATGGATTTTTATGAGGATTGTGTGTATGGAAAGGCGCACAGGGTCCAATTCTTGAAAAGCAATCACAAGAGCAGAGGTATACTAGATTATGTGCACACGGATGTTTGGGGTCCGGCTCAGACAACTTCCAAGGGTGGTTCTAGGTATTTTGTCTCGTTCATAGACGATTATTCTAGGTATGCTTGGATTTATTTTCTTAAGCATAAGAATGAGGTATTCGAGACATTCAAGAAGTGGAAAGCAATGGTTGAGAACAGGACAGGTAAAAAATTGAAGACACTGAGATCTGACAACGGTACAGAGTATACAGACGGTGCTTTCAAGGAGTTCTGTGATCAGGAGGGCATTGTTCGACACTGGACAGTCAGGTCAACACCACAGCAGAACGGGATCACGGAGAGACTGAACCGAACATTGCGGGAGAAGGCAATGAGTATGCGATCCTATGCTAGATTGGGCAACGAATGGTGGGCAGAAGCGGTGGCTACAGCATGTTACATTGTGAACCGTTCTCCACATTCGACATTGGATGGTGATACACCCTATAGGGTGTGTTCAGGGGAACATGCGGATTATGAGAGGCTCAGAATTTTCGGATGTACCACCTATTATCACGTCAACGAGGAAAAGCTTGACGCAAGGGCCAAGAAGGCGATATTCTTGGGGTATGCAAAGGGCGTAAAAGGCTACCGTCTTTGGTGTACAGAAGATTCGAAGTTCGTGATCAGCAGGGACGTTACCTTTGATGAAAAATCCATGATTGCTAGGGCGCCCAAGGATGATGGTGTTGGGACTGTTGGGACTTCAAAGTCTCAGGTTATTGAGATAGAACCTAAGGACCAACCAGGTTCTAGTCATGTTCAAGTGGGGAATCAGGTAGATGATGAGCTTAAGCAGGAGGAGGTTCAGCAGGAGAATACACAGGCACTATAACAATGACAACTCGAGGATACTTTGGCTTTCACTAGGCCAAAGTGAGCATACAAGCAGGTACATAAGCTGGGGGCTGATCAACCCCTGAAGCACTATGGACAGGTTAATTTGGTTGAATATGCACTCTCGGTGGAGGAAGATGAGCTGGTCTCCTTCAAGGAAGCTATTCGGGATAAAGATAGTGAGAGTTGGTTGGCTGCGATGGAGGAGGAGATGGAATCCCTTCGGAAGAACCAAACATGGGAGGTGGTCCCATTGCCCATAGGAAGAAAAGCTATTGGTTGTAAGTGGGTGTATAAGAGAAAGGAAGATCCTTCAGAGCTCGGTGGCACAAGGTACAAGGCGAGGCTAGTGGCTAAAGGGTTTGCACAAAGAGAGGGTGTAGATTATAATAAGATATTTTCTCTGGTGGTGAAACACACTTCTATTCGGGTGTTATTGAGTATTGTTGCTCATGGTGATCTTGAGCTGGAACAACTCGATGTTAAAACGGCCTTCTTGCACGGAGACTTGGATGAAGAGATCTACATGCATCAACCTGAGGGTTACAAGGTTGAGGATAAGGAGCATCATGTATGTCGCTTGAGGAAGTCACTCTATGGACTGAAGCAATCTCCTCGGTAGTGGTACAAGCGATTTGACTCCTTCATGCTGAAGCATGGATTTTCCCGAAGTGATTACGATTGTTGTGTTTACATTCGGAAGCTTCGTGGAGGTGATTATATCTATCTCCTTTTGTATGTGGATGACATGCTTATTGCTTCTAAGAGCGGGATGGAGATAGATAGGTTGAAATCTCAACTTGGTAAAGAGTTCGAGATGAAGGACATGGGCGCTGCTAGAAAAATACTGGGTATGGAGATTAGAAGAGAGCGGGTGAATCAGCGATTGTTCTTGAGTCAGAAGGGCTACATAGAGCGGGTGATCGCGAGGTTTGGGATGCACCGTGTAAAGTCGGTGGCGACTCCATTGGCTCCACACTTCAGGCTTTCAGGTAAACAATCTCCCACTACAGCGGAAGATAAGGCACACATGGAGCGTGTTCCTTACGCTAGTGCAGTTGGCAGTTTGATGTATGTCATGGTGTGTACACGTCCAGATATTTCACAGGCAGTTAGTGTGGTCAACAGGTTCATGGCGAATCCGGGAAAGGCGCACTGGGAAGCGGTGAAGTGGGTCCTAAGGTACTTGAAAGGTATCGCAAATACGGGTCTGTGTTTTGGTGGAGATACATGTCAGATTGATGGGTTTGTTGACTCTGATTATGCGGGTGATCTAGATAGACGGTGATCTACTACTGGTTATGTATTCAGGATACATGGAGCTCCAGTTAGTTGGCGATCGATGTTGCAGGCTACAGTGACACTTTCTACTACCGAGGCTGAGTACATGGCCATGGCGGAGGGAGTGAAGGAAGCATTGTGGTTGTGGGGTCTTCTAGATGATTTGGGGATTGAGCAGGATAACGTGAACTTGTGGTGCGACAGTCAGAGTGCGATTCACTTGGCGAAGAATCAAGTTCATCATGCTCGTACCAAGCATATCGATGTTAGGTACCATTTTGTGCGGGATGTCATAAAAGAAGGTGATATTTCTCTCATGAAGGTGCACACAAATGAAAATCCAGCAGATATGTTGACCAAGGTGGTGACAGGTAGCAAGTTTAAGCATTACTTGGACTTGCTTCATATCAGCCCGTGTTGATTTTCCCGAGAGGGCATGGCCCTTCGGGGCGGTGATGGGGTGAGGTGGAGACTATGATGGAGAACAATAGTAGAACTACGGTTAGCTTGATCCCAGTGGAGGGTACGTAGGCAGCCGCGGGAAAGTGGCGTAGCTGGTTTGACCTGATTTTAGTCTGGTTTGGTGTTTCAGATTTCTCTAGTGATGTTCGCAGTGTTCTTTTGGTGTTCGTCCAAAATTTGAGGTTTATCAAATGATGTACGAGGTGGAGAATTGTGAACGACAGGTTCACGTGAGCCACACGCCCACGTGATTATCAATTAGCCTGTTCGGGTATTTGGGCCTGTTCGGGTTTTGTCCTGAACAAAAAAAAATTGATGAGCAATGATTCCTATAAATACCAACTAGCTGCTAGGTTTTTTTTCGTTTGTGGGAATAGCAGCGTGGGGTAAAAGTCTGCGGAAAGAAAACAACAAAGGCAGAGGGTTTTCTCTTGGCGGCTGAGCAGAGGAAATTGCGGCTGTTTTTGAGAGAAAAAAATAGTGAGATTTTGAGGAGAGAAAAGGAGTGATCTACAAAAGAGAGGTTAATTTCTTTTGGGTAAAAATTAGATCTTTTTCTTTGAGACGAGCTTGTGGATTGTACAAGTCGTCGGTGTTCTTCTCATAGTGGAATCTCCCCTCATCCCCTCCCGTGGACGTAGGCAAGTTTGCCGAACACGTAAATCTCGTGTATTTATTGTTTTCTAGGTATTGGCTATTGCTTGTAGGTTCCCTCAATATTCGGTCTTAGAGCTGATGAGAGGAAGAATGTATATTTCACTTTGATGAAATATATCACTTTCGATTCTTGTTTCC